>PNEQ01071194.1:0-64118 GCA_003012365.1 Medauroidea extradentata
ACAAACTGTGCTACTGAGGTCGACCATGATGTAAACAAGTCGTTAGCCTTCGTTTGCATTAATGTTCGTGATAGAATACACAATGAACTGGTAGTACATTTCTGCCGGGCTTATAAAGTGACGAAATATCGTGAGCACCGTGTATCTATCCTTGCAGGCGTGGCTAAACAGAGCCTCCTCATTGGTAGTTATCAACTTACAGATACGTGCGTCTCCAAGTGTCTCTCAGTGGCCGTTCCTTTGTTCCCATTGGCAGCTTATCGATATAGGGAGGGATGAAACCGCTGGAGGAGAAGACGATTTTTTTCATCGCGGGGAAGCGTCCATCGCGGGCAACTGCCCTAGCACCGCCAGAACATACTAAATCTAACTACTATTGTGTTTAATATTTATCTCATTATTTCGAATTATTTCGGAACTAAATGCAGCCAGGCAAAGCAATAGCTTCGTGAACATTGTAATTTTCGAATGATTCAGCTTTAAAAATGCCATATTTTCGAACGCCGCCACAAACATTGAAAACGGTTATTATTAGCTAACACATTTATAACGTAGTCTTACTTATTTTGGTTAGCCACCGCATGTCAGGCACTATCGTGTGTATTGGAATTTTTCAACAACTTATACAGGTAATCAAATTTTGCGAACTCGGTTACGTAAAAGTTAATTTGGGGAATTCGCCCGTTGTTTGGGCATGCGTGGATGTACATTTGGTAGCCAACAACGAGATTCAACGAAGATTTATTTCACCTGAGTTGGTTTTAAAGGAGTGAAGACAGCAACGTATATAAGGCCTAGCTCTCACACATTGCGACGTTTTAGTCATAGGTTTGAATTTATGTAAATTTAATTTAAATTCCAGAGAGATAATAACTTACTAGGAATTCAGTTTAATGTTTCAGAGCCGATGTATAATCATAAGTTTAGGTTTGAAAGGTTAGCCGAACGAAGTTCACATGCGTACGAAAAGTGAACCTATCGAGCTAATATTTGGAATGCGTTTAACCAAACCTGGCACAGACTATGATAGAAAATTCTGGTTGCACGAGTCGATAAAATAATATGACAGATCAATTATTTTATTACAAGTACATTTTTCCTCTCGATAATTTTTAAGTTTCTCGTGAGCGGCATTGAGACAGTTGTGCTGCCATCTCGGGGCAAGATTCGCTAGACCCCTTCGTACACATGTATTTTGTGCGTATTTCTTCAAACAATTTTATCTGCCAATATTCGTAACATTTAACCCAATTTTTTTGTTAGACTGCTAGTCGTTTTTACGAAATAAGTTAATGACAGTGAGAGATTTTGTAGGGGTTACAGGCCTATATACTAGGATTTTTTTGCACCCAATTGCTAATTCATCCTTACTGAATAATGTGTACATGGTGCAAATAATTTTAATACTGGTTATATTTTAAGGATAAATCAGTTTTTTGTTTTGTCTTATTTTAATAAGTTACACTCCATGTGGACGTAAGATTTTTTTTTTAAAGAAATGAGTTTTTTTTTTTTTTTGTATTTTACATTGCCTTACTACTTACTTATGTAGTCTAAGCTTAGTTTGAGCATACGTTCACTATTTAACGAAACTGCGATTAAAGGAAATGCTCATTTTGTTTGCAGATCATGTCGTCAAAACAGTTGTGTCTGCTTCTTCTGATGGTGATGCTGTCAGTTGTTGCGTCATCTGTATCCAAAACTGTTACCAGTTTACTATCGAAGAATATGCCACAATTGCCTAGCAACAAATTAGATAACGTGTTAAGTAAACTAATAGGCTAAGAACATGCTTCCTTGCCAACTAAATTAGAACAATCGCTGAATTAATGATCTGCATTATGTATTATTTTTGTTAACCCCATTCATTTCAACCCACGCAGTTTTAATAGAGAACTTGTATTTGTGTGAATAGTCACATAATGAACTTATTTTTCCCCATGTAGTGTACGCTACGTATTTATTTCCAGCACAGATTATCTATAATAATACTGTTAACTGAAACAGTGAATAAAATTATATACAAGTAGTCATAGCTATCATTACGACGAATTTATAATTTTATAACCTCTCGCAATGATAGTCATTTAGATTACATCTACTTGATTGCAGGGGCAAGTATTAAGTGATGAAGTTTTTTGTTGCACCTATTGTGATTAATTTGATGAAATATATTGTTTTCATAACACCTCTAGCACAGTCGTAGAAGAACAGGTCTGGACACTCGCCTATCTACCAATGTATTTTGCTTGACCCCCTTGTTGTTTGGCTGTAGTTCGTCAAGTTACCGAGAATGCCGTACTTTTGGCGCTGTGATCCGGGCTGTCGGACTCAAACTCCGCCCACTTTTTTCCATTGTTAACATTATAAAGTTAATAAAGATTTCTGGAGCCATTATTTTAAATTGTGAGCGAAGGAAGTATTTCATACATTGATAAAAAATACGTTTTGATAAATTGTTTATCTTAGTGGGAAGGAAGTGGGCGGTGTTTGAGCCGAACGCCCTAACAGAAGTGCTAAAAACGTATAGTATAATCGGTAACTTGGTGAACTACAGCCAAACAACAAGGGGGTCAAGTTTCCAGGCGAGTGTCCAGGCCTGTTCTTCTACGGCCGTGACCTCCAGCGAACCCATTCCAAAGAAATATAAACCAGGAGTTATGAATAAATAATTTAATTGAATAAAAACTTTTATTTTATTTAGGCTACTAATATAAAAATCAACCCTGTTCTTCAAGCTAGAGCAAACACTTTATTTCACACTAAAAATAAAAAATAGACCTTAAAATCGGCATAGGGGTTACAGAGTAAGTTCCGCGATTCAACCAACAAATTTCAAGTGCATGCTCCTCAGAACATTGGGAATAAAATAGTTCACGTCATAACAAGTACATCTCTGTAAACTTTATGAGTACAGAAATGTTTGCAGGTGGGCATAGGCGGGGGAAGGGTAGGTAGGTAACAGACAAGCTTTTTTTGCTAATTTTCATTACTTTTCTCATTATAGTTTTTACAATAACACACTTAAATAAATGCCACAGTAAGCTGCGCGACAAATATGGAATATTAACGAAATAAAATGCAACATTTAAATTACGTGTAAAATTATATGCCATTTTACAACAATTTAAATAATTCTTAGATAATTTCTGGTGATGTGAAGTTAAGAATTTTGGTCAACACTCAACATCGAGGTCTTTAGCGTTTGTGAGGGGTGTCATTATGTGAGTGTAGAACAATGCCAAAATGAAGGGGCGGGGGAAACGGGAGATCCCCGAGAAAACACATCGACCAACAGCATCGTCCGGCACGATTCCCACATACGAAAATCAGGGGACCGACCACGCCGCGAATCGAACAGATTTGTATCTGTTATAAAGTAATGTTTCTATGATGAGAAATGTATACGAATTACTTTTTACTGAATTAATATAACACATAAATTGAAAGTAAATATTAAGCTTGACAGAAATTGTACATGTTAACACAACTACTGTCACTGGCAAGCATACACAGTTTTTCAATGTGTAAGTTTGCAGCTAAGGGTTAGAATAATTGCTCATGTTTGTTTCGGTATTTAATTACTTACATTGCTGCTCGCACTGATTGCAGTACCCTACTCAGAATTGTCTTGTATTAAATCGCCAGAGCATCATCTGTAGAATCAGGGTTCACCACGTGAAGGCAGAAGAAGGCAGGATGATAGAAGCTGCAGTGGCGGCTCTTAGGTTGTTGCCAGGTACGGCACAAGTTGCAGAGATCTATGTGTATGATTGTACGCTAGTTGTCGTTACAGCCACTGACACGCTGGTATGTAGGTGCCTTTTATTACTGACTGCTCATAACACAATAAGTAGCCAGTGCATATTTCACGGTCATTGCTATAACACTGTACGTTCACAGCAGTGTATAGTTCTCGGAAATTTGTGCCCTGCCTGCCAACAACCTTCGAGCCGCCAATGAGAGGCTGTAAGAGACACATAACTCTCTAAACAACCAGGCTTGATTCCTTGTTTTTGTATGTTTTATATGTGTCCATTTGTTTGTTTGCTGAGGTATTCTAACATGTAAAACACATCGAAACTAATGCCTTTAAGCATAAAATATGCGATTATTCAATGAAACTCACTTTATTCATTCCAACATAATCGTACATCTCTTGTGTATAAAAAAGAACACTGACAAACTAACTGACTAACATATCAAATTCCAGCCCAAATTACTGAACAAATTCAACCTCTAAGGGGGTAAAAAGGGTTGAAATTTATTTCCGAAAAAACGTTCATAGAACTCGAACCTGATGGTCTATCGTCGTGATTTTTACTTTCATAGAACACACATAAAATGCATATTAGCCAATTTAAGGATTTTTCGAAATTCAACATTTAATTAAGAGAGGGCCAAGACCTTAAATGTGCTCGCGATTAACTATCGATATCTATCGAATCCTTCGGGATACAGAGTTGGTATTCTCTTCAAAAATTGCGTACGTAAATACCCAAAAAGAAGTTTTAAGATTTTTTTGAAATTCGACCCCCATAAGCAGTAAAAGTTGCAAAGCGTGTTTATTTATGAATCGTCTATATCATTGAATTACAATTGACTATCGTCGTGATTTTTACTTCAATTGGTTACGTATACAAATCTCTGTGACAGGACTCCAAGACGAGGGGTGAAAATACGTCGAATGTGTTTTCGATTATTCCTTCATATATATCGAACCAATCGAGATATCGAAATGCTCTTTGCATTAGATTGATGCATTTGTAACTATCCCAAATACAATTAAAATATATTTTCCGAATCTGGTCCCAAAGAGGTTTAAAAAAAAGGGTAAAATATGTTTTCGATTCACAATCGATATGTATCGATCCCGTTGATTTTTATATAGCGATGTGATTTTTTATTAAGACTGATACTTACTCAAATACCTGAAAAGTAATATCACAAATTTTCGTAAATCCCCAACTAAGCAGGTGAAAAGGGGTGAAAAGTGATTAAATGTGTTTTCAATTAATCGTCGATATAGCTTGAACCCAGCGGGATTTTGTCGTGATTTTCACGTCAAAAAAACGCCAGTTAAGTAGTCTACAATGTGATTTAAGGTTTTTTGAAATTCAATCTCTTAGGAGGTGAAAGTATCTAGAATAAGTTTTAGACAAATCCTCGATATATATATATATATATATATATATATCGAACCAATCAAGATAGTCAGCTTATTTTTTATTCAGTATGATGCTTTTATAAATGGCCACAAAGAAGTTTAAGGATTATTCGAAATTCGAAATCTCAGTACTAAAAAGAATTTTGAATGAATGATCGAATTTGCATCAACTGAAAGGGCTATCGTCGTGATTTTCACGTCACTTATTTAAGATGTGAAACTAAGATTCTTCGAATATCGACACCTAAAGGTGGGGGAGGCATAAAAATTGTTTTCTATCAGCCAATGATATCTATCTAACCCGTAGAGATATTGGGGATCAGAATGATGCTTACGTAAATACCCAAAAAAAGTATGCAAGTTTTTTATATTATAATGATACGTAATTATTAAGAGAAGAAAAGTTAATTTGTAAAATTTCAATACAGACGATCCGAAAAACAAGTAAGACCAGCGAGAAATAAATTATACAGAAGTTTCGTTTTACAGCTCTTTCGAGATGTATTGTACAACCTCTATGAACCTAGGCAAATTGATATTTTCTTTTTAAAATTAGTTTTCATGAATATTTTAGACGTTATGTGGTGCAACTTTTTGTAGCTTCGGTCTTTTGTTCCGGAGGTTCTTGGCTAATATCTCGTTTAAGGTTGGGTAAATGTGCAGTTCTGGCTCACAAAAACTGCAAGACAGATTAAATTAGTGCAAATTGGATGAAGTCGTTCAGTAGTGGTAAAAGTGTGTTATGCAGTCCACTACCCACTTAAGTATCTCAACAGCGTCAGCCCACATATACCATCTCAATAACTTCAAGGTTGGGGCACCAAATACTTTTATACTTCTGAGAAACATTATCCGCCAAAACTGCCTAACGGCACTAAACTTCATGTGAAGGTTTTGAAAAACAAGTATGCAATTGAGGGCACCATCATCAACAGCTGTCCTAGGGAGAAATTACTCTTAATACCACGTAAACTACGTATTTCATTCGGTTAACCTCTTACATTTAACATTCTGTAATTACCCCACAACGTCAACTTTGCTGTTAGGGGCAGGGTTAAACTTAAGCCTGCTGTTCGCGTGGACAGATATAGCTACTTATCCTGCTGCAGAGTTAGCTCAACTATCATATTTGTCATTCTAACGCTTGATGACTGAACTGCCTATCTGGTGTACAAAGAGGTATCTGCTCTGAGTAATACACGCAAGCAAAGCCGCGGGCGTGCTGCTAGTAGCACTATAAAACCACAGGTCATTAAACACTTATATAGGACATGTTTATATATTGCTCGAATATTACCCTAATAATCGTAGTGTTTGCATTTATTTTCGTAAAACTTGTATAAAATTGGCAATGGCTGACAGTGCGGATTAATAAAGTTTAGATTAACAAAAAAAATGTGAAGTAAATTACTTTAACAGCATTATGTGTGTTATATATAACGAAAATAGAAAACGTAAACCAAAATACAGTTGTCTCTGGCACCAATTTATTTTATCAAAAGATTACGTTCTCTGTTATTGATGCGAACATTTACATTTCAGTTACAGTTTTTTATGTGGAGAAAATATTTCGCAGTGTCAGTAATTACGACGTTCTTAACGGGAATCTCTGTGCAACAAAGTGGTGCCACAGAATAAATACTTAGTAACAGAAGCGACAAGACATAGTTTCTATCGTACACGTTTTTTCTTTGGATTGGCATGATGTTGGAGGTTGTGGTTGTTTTGTGATGATATTGATGTTTGTGTCTTGTTGTTGTCGTGAAAGTGAGATAATGGTGTACAAAATTTGACACAGTGACAAAGCCTTGGTGTAGGTACCTTACCTCCTCTCTCCTTACCAAGGGTGCCAACCTTGCCACGAATTCACCAACTCCAAAAGGACCCACAGAAACAAAACAAAACCAAAACAAGCAACACAACAAGGTGTAGATTAAATGCAATAAATCAAAATCCAGTTTGAAAATTTAAGCCTGTTTTAATTAATAAAAATTTAGTGTTTTGAAGACAAACAAAATTACTGAAAAATAACTGAAATTCGCTGACTGAGTAAAATAGCTGAAAATTGCATAAATTGAATCTAAACTCAAATGCATCCAAAGCCATTCCAACTGCCAGCATTTATGACTGCATATATGACCCAAATAAATCACACATAGGGTATATACAATGTTACAATAGGCGAAAGTTTGAAAGTATTCTTGTGGTATTGTTGCAATACTAGGGTTCTGAGTCGGTTTAATGTTTGATTGATACACCAAATCACAACAAAACAACATTTAACATCTTCTCCAAACATCTAAAACGTGTTTTCATCATTGCCCTCGGCTTTGCTCGAATTTGATTTCGAAGAACAAAAGTTCGTTAGTCTCAGGGGTGTGTAGGCAAAATTTACAAAAGTAAACATATTAACTCCAAAAGTATAATTACTGTTTCCGTCCAAATTGCAAAAATAAACAAAACTTGTTCCAATACTTTAGGTGTAGTGTAGGTATTAACTCAGGTACTTGAATTTAATTTTAGCTTCAGGGTATGGAAATAAACTGCGCCACGCAAAATGGCGGCGTCTCACCAACGTCTCTCATGGCGACTCGGCGTCTTTCAATCTTAAATACACTAAAATAGCTCAAATTAACGTAGGACTTAGGCCTCTTCTTAATTGCCTGGCCTACAAAAGACATAAACTGTCTTTTGGACCACAATAAATACCTATTATTATGTTGGAGTCAGTTTTACTCAACCTGACAGACGAGGGCACGCAAAAGGCGTCCACTCGCTCCGAAGTCAAGGACCAGAGGTAATTTAAATTTTCAACATCGATCGCTCCGAACGAACAACGTCCGAAAAACGAGCGCTTAACAGATAATTCAAAATACATAAAACTTAAAACTAACTTATTACATATAAAACTTATACTAAAATTTCATAAATTTAAAATAAACATTATTGAAATATAATAAATATTATGGATGCATTTCCTAGCTATAATAGAAACGTAAAATAATAACGAACTAAACAAGGAAACTGCTACTCAGGAAAGGGCCATGTTAGATAAATTTAGAAAATTTAACCAAAAGCACAAAATAAACAAACAATAAATAAAAGCGGAAATAATAATATAAAGTTAAAACCAATAATATTATGAATAATAATATTATAAAATTAGTGAAAATAATAATTATTCAAAACAATATGTATAATATGCTACAGTTTGGTTCCAAGTTTAGTAAGATTTTTCTTATGGTCTGCATATTATACGATGGTACGAACGTTGATAACCTTACATTCAAAAGTAGCAATTAAAGAACTGAGCAGTTGAACCAACAAACGCCACTAAAATCCAATCGTGATGTCACTTGTTTAATCTATTTAAATTCTTCGTTTTTTTTTAATCTTCAGATAATGCTTATAAGTAATTAGATCAGTTAATAAAAATAAGAAAACAATTATTACATGGAATATTGCTGCAAACTGAATTTTTTAATATTTATTTTTTAATATTTTCTTTGAAATAGTATCTGTGCCAGAAATTAAAAAAAAATAGGCTTGATAAATGTGCCTGCTTTCACTGTGGGTGCACCCAAGATTTCACAATGTTACAAAATAATAAATCGAGTATCCTGCTAATGCACACAGCGAGTGTTCATCAGTCATGGTATGTAAATGTGTCATAATTTGGCTGAGTACCGAGTACTGTATAAAAGTTATTAGACAAACAGACAAACAAATGTACATACAGACAGACGGACGAGTGATCTCATAATCTATCCTAATGGAAAGTTAGTTAAAAATGGCTACGCATGTCCATAAACAAGTTACATAGACAAATATGCAGGTAACACAGACAGGTGAAATAAAGTATCCCATACATTGCTGTGGCAACTGGAAAGGTGAAACACATATATACAGACACACACAGTTTTTCAAGTGTCTGCTTTGGATGTCTTCGTGTGAAGCTATCTGAAGAGTCGGATGTACTGCGAACCTCGACCAGACACAGTTTCAACAGGCGGTCACCTACGTATGCAATGGCAACGCTTCATGACAACGCGTTGAAGCCTGTGCACGGATGGGTAGTGCACATTTTAAGCAGCTGGTGTGAGCCACTGCACATTCCTGTAGTTACATTTAACTTAAGAGTGCGTGGTAGATAAATAAACGCTGAATACATCTATTGATTTATACGCTTTTTTCGAAGCCAATGTGGATAAAAAAAAATACTCAATGACAATCCTAGATAATGGTATTTGCCAACTTCATGAGTAAATATTTACCCAGAATTACTGACTCGTTACGGGTGATCTCTTGCGCCACAGTTAAATGCGCGAGGTTCCGGCGTCAGAGATTGTGGCTCAGAAGTTTGTAACACTGGAAACAATTTTGTTTAAAACGTTGGCTAAAACTATTGTCTAGGATTGCCATTGTTGAGTTTTCTCAAATTGGCTTCAAGAAACCTACAGTTATAGATTAATGCTTTTAGCGTTTAGTTATGTACTACGCCCTCTTAAGTACTTCGCTAGACTTCTTGTGCCAATGTGATTTCACTGTGAGCGCCAATAAGTGGAGACTGGGCAGACATCCACTGCTCGGAGAACAAGAATCCAAGAGTTCACAGTTGACAACCAACCTGCTCCCTGCAGAGGTGAAAGGATTGGCGAAGATCAGAGAAAGGACCCTGATCTCAGTCCAATACCAGAATGAAAGGAAAAAGACCAGCGCCCAGAGTGGGCTGAGCTATCTGATCAAAGTGCTGCAGCCAAAGCATATTGGGCACAATGGATTCTCTAGCTCTGATAAATGGTGTGCCGTACCGGAACTAGGAAAGTGCATCTGGCAAGCAAACATGTCTACAGCTTGTACGCCCAGAAACTATAGTTCCAGAGGTGTTGAAGGAACTTTATAGTTCAGCAGCTGGAGGACATTTTGGAATTAATAAAACTCTCAACAAAGTTAGATTGCGGTACTATTGGCTACATTTCAGCGATGACGTCAATCGGTTGTGCAGAACATGAGACGCCAGTACTGCAAGGAAAGGGCAAAGAAGTAGAGGACATGGTCATCTTCAGAAATACATTTTTGGAGCCCAATGGACGACTTCAAGTACACGCCCCCTGACGTCACCGCAGGGGAAAAGTACTGTGGGAAACAAAGCTTGTTTACAAACATGCTGATTTGTTAGTTGGTAATTGCAGAAAGCAAAAAATGTTGTGCATTCATATATTTGCACGCAAGGGTAAAAAATATTAGTTTCAATTTCATGGTTAAGATACGCAAATACATAAGTTTAATGTTTACCTGAAAAAACGGCAAATTCCAAACAAATAATCTATTTTCATGGCGTACATTTCATCCGGGACATGTGAAGTCAAACAGCTAAATGATGGTTATGTTCGGCTGCGGTATCCATGGACATAGGAATTGTATCCCACACCTGACTGAAGCTCCGCCTCTCTTCAAGTCGCCCATTTGAATAGCTGGCAGTAGATATTTTGGATTCCTTGTATGTGAGAGAGGAAGAATCGGTACCTATTGGTGGCGCAAGACTACTTCACCAAGTGGCCGGAAGCCACACCAATACCTAACCAAGAGGCTAGCACGGTGGGCGATGCTTTAGTGGAGCATGTATTCTCGAGATTTGGAGTACCACTCGAACTTCACTACGACCAGGGCCACAAGTTTGAAGCCAAGTTTTTCCAGGATGTGACCATAATTCTGGGAATGAGGAAGACACGGATTTCACCTTTGCATTCTCAGTTGGATGGAATGGTCGAGCGGCTAAACCGTACCTTGGGACAATATCTGTCCATTTTTGTAGCAGATAATCAAAGGTTTTGGGACTCCAATGTTCCCCTGTTCTTCCTCGCATATCTATCTGCTGTCCATGAGGCAACAAGAGTAACACCTTCGAAGATGTTGTTAGAGAGAGAGAGCTTCGCATTCAATGTGATCTTCTATTGGGAGACCAACATAGGTAAAGCAGCCTGCTTCACCGAAAATATGAAGTAAAAATTAAATGCACATATATCGTCTCCTAATAATGTACATGGGAGCAGTAGAAATGTTGTAATGGCATCATTTAATGTCACTAGTAACAGTATAGACAATGTAAATTTTTCATTGCTAAATAAGGGCTCTAACATATAATATATTATGTTAAGAAAAAGGTCTTCAGCATTGCCTCTACAAATACAACACAATTAGCTCTAACTGATTGATGTAAGAATTTAGAGAAAGAAGCATTTTAACACAACAATAGTGTAGATCACATGTAAAGGGAGACCAACAGTGCCGACGGTAAATATGTGAACACCTGAGATTGTGAAAAATAAACATGCAAACTTCAGATAGGCAACTGGCCACTGGAAATCGAAGAATACCATCACGTGTAAGATATTTGTCAAATTAGCATCACAGCACGAGCCCCTAACAGCTGCCGGATATATGGGAATTAAAAAATACACGGACACACATAAAATCAGGATCGTTTACCAAAAACCTGAAAGGTATTTTCCAAAGATGAAGCTGAAAGATAATTTGGCATGTTCCTTGTGCTAAAAACCTTTAAGATTCCAATATTGCTTTGATGTACAAACTGTAGGCTTTCAAGTCGTGATATTTATTTTTGAGCATATATCAAAATTGTTTGCCTGTAGAATCAGTTTAATGTGTATGTTTTTTAACTTTTAACAATTTTGCGCCGTTAAGTTACATTAGTAAGCAATGATAAAAATAGTAGCCTACACTATTATTTTCCTTTCGCTTTTTACGAACTTCATTTAACAGATAGTGTAAATTTAGCGCAAAGAATTAAATAATATTTACATGAAATTAGTTCTACAAACAAACAGTTTTGATTTATATTATAAAACAAATATTACTATTTGGAAACAAACAACTTGTGCATTAGGAGTAAAATGTAATCTTACAAACTCCTCCCGCCGTCTTGTTGGTGCACGGGAACACTCCACAAACAGTACATGAAGCTCCTAGTGGCGTACGTACTGCAGAGAAAGAGTACATGTTACAGTTTTCCGAGTCACTAGTTAGTGATCACGGGGTAAACGTAGCTAGACACTTCAGTAAGGGCCAACATCCAATTCAAAATTTAGTTTTTGATTTTCGTTTTATACAATACACAATAAAAACCTATATGGAAAATGTAACGGTGATTAAAATTTTTTTTTAAATTTTTTCTCCAAATCAACATAACAGTATGTTTAGTTATTACACAATTTCCAAAAAAAAATTATATCATGTAAATATTCCGAAAGTAGGCCCCAATTATAAAAAAAATACTGCATTTGAGAATACTTTGCAGGATAACACTGGCGCCATCAAATAACAAAACTTGCAGTTCACTTACGTCACTCTATTGCAATGTTTCTCGAGCTGTTTTATTTTCATTGACTGATAGCGCAGAATGAATCGACACTTAGAAATAAATATTTTTCAAGCGACCATCTCGACATTGACATAAGGTTTTCAGTTGATCGGAAATGTAAAGTCGAAAATGCTTGACTTTATCTTGTCCGACTCCACATTGCGTACGACTGCAATACAAGTCATGTATCGAAAGCTATTGTAAATTCAAATGTTAAAGCCAAGTTTTCCAATTGTGTTTCTGCATTAATTAATGGGTTCACTGAGCTGCATACTAGTCTCAGAAGAAAGTGTGTGTACCCGTGCAGACAACAACTGTTCGTTGGCTGTTCTCTGACATAGTGGTACCAAATGAATAAGCCAACATTCATTTGCTTCTTTATTGTTGATTGAGCGTCCTCCTGGAGGTGTCAAATGAGTCAGCGGCAAGTAACACTGACAGACGCAATAAAGAATCCCATCCATTGCTGTGACGACGGGAAAGGTGAAACACACAGAGAATGTGAGAATGAGAATATGAAATTTCCTGAATAATTTACTTAACAGAAAAAAAAATAGAGACATATTGTAGTTAGCAAACGATTATAGAAACAGGAATACTAGCCGGCCTCCGTAGCGAGGTCAGTCGCATGTAGGCTAGAGGTCCTGGGTTCGAAGCCTAGTACGGGCATTGATGTTTGTGTTGTTTTCTTATATTTAGTTAGTTTGTAAGCCGTCTTTCACTAAGCCTGAAAAATACATAAAACCGGGGGGGGGGGGTTAATAAACCCTCTAAATTGAAATAAATAAACTGGAATAATACTAAAATGCTTTAACAGTTTGCTAAATATACCCACTCTGAAAATCATTACAGTGCTATTGAATTGGCATTACATTAAAAATTTTCAATCGCAATTTCATGACACCTAACATTCATAAAGAAAAACTGAATATGCGTACTTATTGTAACAGATTTGTTGTTCTGACCTTTTTACACATGAGTTAAAGTGTTGTTGGGTGGCTGTAGTCAGAGGTAGGCACTTAAGGCTGTCTGGCTCGACAAGGGCGTTGCGTCAAACTAGCTTAGTATTTGTATATTTTCTTGGATGGTCGTTAGACACCTCTTCCACTGTGAGTCCAATAGCAAGCAAGGGGACACATGATACGTGCGAAGATTGTGCTGGTAAACCGTCCCTTCCTCAAACTGCGAAGTGGAGGCGTAGTGTCGACAGTCTGGCCAACAAACGCAGAATTCTAGTATATATGAAGAGAGTGAATGTGTGAGTGAATAAGTTATTCAGTAAACTATATTCAAGGACCTAAGCTAATGCAGCATGCATAACAAGACAACTCGCACAGTTTGAAGCAAATGCTAAACAGCTGTACTTATCTGTAAACAAATCACAACTTTTCTTGCTTTTATTAAAACATCATGGAAATGATACAACCAACAGATTGTGTAAAAAAATTATGTAAAAAGTATTTAATATTGAGCATTCACCTTTGCAGTAGTATTGAAAAACGTATCAGCTTTTTTATGGCAAATTGCGAGTTGTAAAACACAAATTTGTATGTGTATCTTGCTCTGTGCCTGCTCAAGACTTACTTCTCACTTATTTGCTCTGAAAATTTTACAGTCGCAAGACTGGTTTTATGCCGTATTACAAATAATGTGTACTTTCTTTATGTGAGGTGATTTAAGTATTTTCATAATAAACGTGTCGCTGTATCGTTTGTTTGCATGATTTAAAGGTTAACTAAAGTAACAGAGAAATGCCCAATTAGAAATATCTTTTAAATTGTAAAACAGTTAAACAGAGAAGTTGTTGTAGGACCTGCCTTCGAAATATCAGTGTTGTTATAGTCATGTAACTATAAACTATGTAGCCAAAATTTGTGCTCCCATAACCTAAACGGAAATAATATACAAATAAAAGGCGTAAGTATTAAACAAACATGGGTAGGCCTAATTGCCCATATGAGCTTTAAATCATTTTGTTGATTAACACATATCATTAAACAGGTACACTTTAACGACCGGGAAATATACAGGCGTACGTCTTCTGGCCGTTTATTTTGGTAATTGTAGGCCTAAATTTTTGCAGCTGACAGGCACAAAATCTCACGTGGACTTTATAATAACCACTTACTTGATTTTAAAAAACATGGACTTTTTCTTACAAAAAGAATTTATTGAGTCGGTGACTTGAAAAAGCATGTTTACATATAGGACTACAACATGAATCGTAAGTATTAACCAACAAATTCTGTTAAAATAAAAGTTGGGTAACTTTTTTTTTTTTAAATTTTATATAGCACTTCTCTCTGGACGGATTACCTACTATTTATTTAGCGAGTGTTTTTGTAGACATGCCAGCTGAAGTTACTGTCTTCCGAATTACGTCTTAATATCCCGTTGTTGTTGGCGATTACACGTCGCGTATTTTAATACCTGCATTGCAATATATTACAATTACATACATGTACAAAATATTAAAATAACACCGTACAAGAATCTCAAACGTACCGAACACACGACAAGCTCAAACACTCGCAACGCAAATGACCGCTCTTTATTTTGGTTGCCGGACGTCATATCTCATTGGCGATTACAGGCTGGGTTTTATAATCCCTGCATTACAATATATTAAATATATGCACAGAATAATACAGTACCACATTATAAGAATTTCAAACACACGAGAATGCGGTAACTTTTCACACTCGCAAATGGCCCTGCTTTGTTTTGGTTTCAGGTCAACTGATAACGGTGCGGTTGTTTGTAAATTAGTTATAAAATTACGCGATTTGAATAGAATAAAATAGTTAACTGACTAATGCTGGATACGAAGCCGTTTTATTATATTACGTTTCCTCCTAAATGCTTACTTATTTTTCGTATATAATATACACTACTTTCAACGTCGGCGATGGAAGTTAACCGATTTGTTGATCAGGGCTGCCACTACTGCTTCATCAGGTCATACGGTCACGTCCTGTTGTTTTAAATGGTTGCCACGTGTCTGGCGCGTGTTAAAAATATTGGTAGCATCGGCTGTCAAAATATGACATTCTTACATGTGAAGTACTTTCTTACTGGTGTATTGAAGAATAAATTGATCAACACCGAGCAGTTTAATTATTTGTATTGTATAACTTGTACGCAATTTTCTATATATGTATCCTCAAAACGTAGAACGTTCTAAACGTAAGCTTGTAATGAACCAATTGAGACAAGGGAACAGGCTTGTTAGTCTATCAGCTGAGTGACTAAATGGCTTCAATCATGCGGTAAAGACGAGTGAGATATCATTTTATTCAGTATTTCCTGTAGAATACTAATATGCTAATTCAGAAATCGAAATCGCTGGCTTTCATATAGCCTTTTAAATAAAAGTAACAACATTGAAATTTCGTTTTATGCGTTATAATATTCATAACCTACTCAAAAACTGAATAAAATAACTCCTCACTCGTCTTTACTGTAGGACTCATGGCATTTCCGTGAGAATGTGGCTCTAGCTGATAGATCGGGTGCTGCAGATAATCCATGTCAGTTTTGGTAACATGAGTTGCCACTTCTTGTCCTCTCATAACTGCTCCTGCTCCGCGTTCATTCAACGTATTGGGGATAGAAGCAACATATCTCCACAAGCAGAGGTCCTGTTTTCGTCGGGTAAAAAATTGAAATTATTTAGTTTCAATTGCGGTTTTTACAGGATAATAGTTATTCCAGAAATGTTCAGATTGCAACATGCTATACAGCATGGTAAGTAGCAAGTCTAAGACATGGTTTTATGTGTTATTCATGCTGCATTACTCTACCACAATTAACTAAATCGTTAAAAAAAAAAAAAAAAAGTTTATTTTCCAGATATTTTTCTTAACAAAGTTAAAAGACTTTTTTATACGTCAAATGTCTTTAGACAATTATACGACTTTACGACACCTACTTCCGAAAACGGTATACTTTAACTTCATTCGTTCCCTCAATAATGTTCAATAACGGTACACATGTTTCTCGCTGTTTAGCATACCGTACCGAGCACCCTTAATACTTAAACTTGTTAAGTGGTTGAGTTATGGTTGAGAGTTACGGTTAAATGAAATATGTTAAACTAATTACGGTGGCTTTACTCTAGAAAGTTTAGTTTACAGACTACTACAAGGTTATACTACATAATTCAGGAAGGAGGGGAGCGGCTGTTAAGTTAATTACGTTAACTTTCTACTCTATGATGGGTGACCCTTTGGACACCTTAGACCTCACCGTTAGCATGATGCCTGAGGCTGATGATGATGATTGTGTCGGCTATCGACGGACGGCGGCACGTCGTGGGTCTCGACCCAGGACCATCCTGGCGAGCTGGCGACGGCTAGAAGGCTTGAAGGAGACAGACCTCGAATCCCCTGATACTTTGCATTATATTACCACACTTCAGTGCCGGTGGGGAGAATCGCTGAGGCCCTTGTCTTGTGCAACCCCTGACCTGATTGCACTGCCGTCGTCGCTAGCCCGTCCTCCAGACGAGTCTCTTGGTAATCGTAACAAAATGCTTACATGTATAAAGTATAATATTTTAACATTATCTTTTTCAACTGAAGTACTCTTTTCAACACTAAAATAATTAAATTTCAATTGTTATAAGTAGTCGAAGATGATAATAATCTTTAGGTGGCATCACGGACCGTAAATAACAGTGCACTACATCAAACACAACACATTAGACATAAATCATCCTTCAACTACTTAATTCAAAAACCATTACCTAACTACCACAGGAGCTTTAACAGGGAGGAGAGACAATTTGAATGCGGGATATGTTGTACCGTCCCGAATTTTCCAGCGAGGTTACAACATTGCATTAGTAATTTTCTTCTTTCTGCCCCCAAAATCACACTCAAATATCTAACGTAATTTTATAATATTCATATTCATATGATGATGTGCTGCGATGGCATACATCACTCTAGCGCAGTAAGAGCTTTGTTTGTCACGACACAATTGAAAGACTTCTGTGAACATGGTGAGTTCAAGTCACGCGCCCTGAAAATAAGATTGTAGAAAGCCTTCCCTGCAAATTATTTTGTAGTAACCATAAAATAATTTTGTGGTGCCCACAATACATTAGTCGTGTTAACAAAATAATTTTGTGGTGGCCCCAATATTTTAGTGATGTCAACAAAATGTTTCTGTGGTGACCACAAAATAAATTTTTTCGGGTGAATACCCACTAAGTATTTTGTAGCTGCCACAAAATATTTTTTATGTGCGAATAATTTTGCACCACGCTCAGAGAGCTGTTGTTTTTCTTTTGTACTAGAAGGACAGATTCGTTCCGGTAGGCTTCCTGATGCCTTCATCAGTTTCAAACTATACTTTGCACGTAACACTTTAGTTACAATATTGACGTGGCTCATGCGTTTTACGGATAATATGTAATGTATGTAGTGATAGTTCACCGTAGTAGTAAAGCAAAACGGGACGGAGCAGTTGTTGGCACACATGTGAATCTGACGATTCTTACTCTAAAAATTGAAGTTTAATACTGAGACCTAAAAGTGTAGTGTGGCTATTGTACTGTGAATAAAGAATATAGTATGTATGGACTGTGAATTAAGAGGAGTGGCAGGAGTGTAGTGTGAAATATAATAAAGGATGAGTTGTAATGAGAACAATGGATTGTGAATAATTAGCAG
Organism: Medauroidea extradentata; assembly: GCA_003012365.1. Lineage (NCBI taxonomy): Eukaryota > Metazoa > Arthropoda > Insecta > Phasmatodea > Phasmatidae > Medauroidea > Medauroidea extradentata. The sequence goes on from PNEQ01071194.1 coordinate 18,227, forward strand.
GACGATGAGTGTAACGGCGTGGGACTGTGTAGTCAACAATTTCATCAGCTCCAGCGAACAAACGGATGTTTTCATTCTGCTTAACTCTGTCCAATTCGAAGTGGAATAAAGAAACGAAAGATGAAATTTTTGTGTTAGCCAGCATTAATTTTGAACAGAATAATTTTAAATAAATTTAAATACAATAAATAATAACCTGCAAAAAATTCGTTGGTTCATTGACGTGTAGGCAAGCCTTCAAGAATAACTTTGCACTCATGCCTGAATAACTCCCCGTGATTGGGCAGGATTACTTATTACTAACCCAACGCCCTCAGTAATGTGTTAGGTAAATTAATGGTAAATTACTAAAGTTATACGTACTACATTTGTTACAATTCTAGCTTGTGGTGAAAAGTCAGGTAAATAATAATTAGTTTACACGCAGCAGAAATATACAAACTGAATTAAATTGGAACTAAGAAGGGTTTTGAAAATGTTCAGTATAACTTGAAGCACGTATATGCACGGTAGTGTAAGAAGTGCATTAGTATTGTTTACAGCTCGTTAAACAGTTGCGCAACACTCACCTCATAGGAGCGGCTGTTATGTTGTTTATAATACGTGGTGGTGATAAACTACCAACCATCAAAGTGATACCGCCTTGAGGAACAATACCTTATTGTTGTAGGTGCTTATGAGAGGCACAACTCTATTACAGTTTTCGTTGCAACTGACATTCAGTTATCGCTGTGACCCTCCCTTCTTTCTCTGCTTGATGTTGGATCAATTCACGTCGAGCGCTGCCTGAACGTGTTCTCTGCAACGTGTGCGCGAGTGAAGCAGGATATGAACATACTATGTCGCCGACATCTTCCTAGTAAGTTAACAACATACGTCTTTCATACGCAACTTCGTTCGCGTGGTTTTCAATATTCGAATTTTTTTCAGGGATGGAAGAATATTTTAGGGTCATGAATAGCCCTTTTAGAAAAAAATTCGAAAAAATAAAATTTTTCAATGCATATTTTTTTTATCCCGTCACAGAACAAGTAAGGAGTAACCAAAGTTTCAGAACGTGGTTTTTATCGTCCTCGTTTTCTCTTTGGATTGTCATGGTGTTGGAGGTCATGTATTTTCGGTTACAATTAAGTTTAGTACGCGATAGTTCACAATCTGTTAGGGAATCGACACGTAAGTAATGTCACATATGCCATTTATAAATATTAACTAATATACAAACCAATTCTCTAAATTTAAGCGTTCGTTTAAACCAATGTCTCAAATCCCACATAGCTTCTTTTACTTTTCTGTATCCCCGAGAACCCTGGTATAATAACAATGGTTAAAAAGTTCCATTATGTCACTTCTAATAGAATTAGTTACTATTTTATGTTGAATATCGGCTCTTCGCATTTACCAAATCTAAATTTTTATTTAATATAGATGCAAATTACGTTGTCTTAAACAATAAAAGTGACTAAATAAATCAATGACTCGAATCTATGTGGTACCTCAAGAGTTGGTACGACAACTACAATGAAAACGTTTTCCTTATTGCTTCTGATAGCATAATAATGTATTCTGTGATTCCGTTATGCTTCCTTGCCCCTCCCTCTTCTCCACCCACAAAAAAAATATTTTTGGCAGAAATTCCCGTGGGCGCACGAGCAAAACACTCTAAAGATAAAATTCTAAACAAATAAATAACTTACTTTTTATTTAACAGCATCCAACATTTTAAAATTTTACTCATTTACTAATATTTGTCAAAAATTTTAATGGAATAATTTTTTTCCGTATATTTTTCTCTGAGAGTGTACAATAAAGAATTGTAAATTTAACAAATAAATACATAGGCTTAAGTGTTTTATGGATGAACGTATTGTAAAATGTTTCCAATACATCAATAGTAGCGTCGTTCATATACAATTTTTAGTAAACAGTTAAATATATTTATTACTGACGTTATACTTGAATAGTAATAATAATAAACTCTTGCTCTATTTACAAAATGTATATGAGCGGAAAAATTCTCACACTGTTCCAGAACTTTTTTTTAGTGTACAGTTTTTTATTATTAAATTATAATCACTTACTTGTTGCGGGACAGTGCCTCGGGCAGGCGGACGCGCGGCCGAACTCAGTAGCCTCCAACTTCTCAGCAACTCAGAACATCACGTGACTTCTTCGCCGGTACCACAACATCTTAAAAAAGCTCAGAATGCGGTGTAGAATGGAATGGAAACAAAGCAGCAGGAGAAAAGAGCAGGAGCAAGCATAGAAAATTATAGACAATGTAAAACTACAGAAGCAAAATAAGTAAAGAAATCAATGCAAAGGTACAAAGGGATGAGCGCAAAACACGCCAGAAAAATTTTACCGATGAATACAAAAATACTGAAGCCTGTAAACATATATTGTACAAAATTATACAAAATAGCAACAAATTTATACCCTACAAATTAATTACTTAAGTACTCATAAATACTTTAGATCTAGACACAAATAATTTTAAATGGATAACATGAGTCTTCCGCGTTCCCCGAAGGGAATTCGGTAGCATCAAAATAACTATATTAGGACCAAGAATCTTCTTTATTACACAAGGCCTTTTAAACTTAATAAAAAAATTTCCCACGCAGTTTTGCACTTGCATCAGGAAGCGAAAAATTCTTACATAGGAAGGGTCAACCCTAGACCTATACCAAACGTTCATCGACCTCCCTTTTCGCCACGGCGAGACATTGCGCTAACTTGTAGTAGATCCTGTCCCAGTCAACATCATTTAACGAGGATTAAGTAGATGGAAGGCCCCAGACATTGAGTAAAGGATAGGAAGTGTGGTAACAAAGAAAAGGGATACAGGGGGGAACCCCAGTGGCACTATTCTAAGTACAATTTAACTCTAAGTTAATGAGTTCTAAATCCTTGCCACACAAGGTTGGGTCCAAGTTGCAAAACTTAACTATACATGCCTTAAAATGTTTGTTGTAGTGCTACACCTGATTCCCACGAGGAAAATAAGGGCTCGATGTAACATGCTTCATTGCCAAATGAAAACACATATTCTTAAATGATCCAGAAACGAAGTCCCGAGCATTGTCAGTGACAATCTGCTCTGGGGCACCAATAATTCTCCACACGTGGAAAGTCAACGCCAAACAATAATTACAGCTTTCATGTTACGTAAAGGTAACAAAAATACAAACTTTGAACGTGTAGCTTACAACGTAAGTGCGCAGACGTTACCACTCGGGAAACGTACAAAAGGGCCGAAAATGTATAAAGATGTGCAACCTGCCATGGAGCAACCGGTGGTTTACCTACATCCTTAACAAAATTCTCCTGCTGGGCCTGTTTACACTTCTGGCAATCCTCACAGCTACGAACATAAGCTGCAATATCCTAATTTAAGCCGGGACATTCAAAAGTATCTGAAATTTTTTGAAAGTTTTGTTTATCCCCAGATGTTCGCCAAACGTAGAATCATGGTAATAGCGAATAAATAACAGACGCATAGACAACAGAGCTAATACCTTCCTCGTACGTCCTGACGAATCGGTAAAATACAAAATTCGCTGTTCTACCATGTAAGGAACAGGGACACAATGCGGTAAATCTCCCTCAACATTGCGTGGACAAGGAAAGTTCACCACTGAGGCCATACGATCTTGGTCCATTAATAATATACCCTCAGAAATAATTAACCCTAGAAATTTCACTTCAGACTGTGCCAATGCTACATTAGCCGGATTAACAGCGAGACACCTCTCACATACATGTCAACACTTTCTCCAGGTGTTCAACGTGAGCCTCAAACGTCTGACTATATAATATAACGTAATCGACGTAATTGAAAACAAAATCGTATTTATAGTCTGAAAGAACTGATCAAGTACTCTACTGAGAGCCTGATTGCAAAAGTTTGCTCACATAGGGATACGTATAAACTCGTACTGGTTCCACGGTGTACTAAACGCTGTGTATTTACGACAGCAGGATCCAACATACATTGATCAAAACTCTTATTCAAGTCCAGCGCTGAGTTATACCTTACCTTCCCAAGATGTTGCAATGCATCCTTGATCGTGGGCACAGGAAGGGGATCCTTCACTATTTTAAGATTAAAACTAATGTGAGTTATCACCAGACTGTACCCAACATATTTCTTTTTTTTACTAAAAATCCAGGAGAACAATGTTCAGAAGTGGAAAGGGTAGTGACACCAGCTGCCAGCAATTTATCAATAATTTTACAAAAAGCTTCCGGCTTCGAAGGAGCGCAATGAAAATAACTTTCTTGAATCGACGTATTATCAGTCGAGGAAAACTTGAAGGGCAAAACATTAAATTTCCCTATATTTGACGTAAGCATGGCATACAATTTTTTCACGCAATGCACGCAACTGAGTTTCCTCCACCGAGGCTGCCCTAACTTAATTTACTGTCGAGGATCTAACCAGCGAACTGGAGTGCGAATGCAAACGCGCTTAAACGTTGGGACTGAAATCAAATGACAAGATAGAATCGTCAAAATTAAGCGTCACGCGAGTGTGACCTAAAAACTCAAATCCCAAAATGACGTCCTGACTTAATCCAGGAAATATCCAAAAAGGATACGTCCAAGAAAACCTGCCAGCTTAGAAATGCAAATAAACACAGCGATCCAACTCCACAACTTGATTGTTGGTTATACAGATCTGCAGGCGCATTTCAGTACGTAAATAAGCGTTGCGTTTCGAAAAAAAAATAACGGGAAGCGAATCAATAAATTCTGTACACATTGAAACTCGTGGATATCAACAACATGCCCGTAGAACGTAGTGCTCACAAAATTACAATACAATATATGCGCACTTACAAGAGTTATGTTAGAATTGCCGCGCTTATTTCCAGCCTTCACTCGTTTCCCGAACAGTTCGCACACAAGTGGCTCACATGACCTCAACGAAAACAGTGTCGATTATTCAGCCGAACAGGAGGCGCACCTACACCTCTCTGTGTCCAAACGCACGACACGGGCAATCCCACAATCACTGGGTTTGCCTCTTGAACCTTACGACTACTTGACAAACCAGCGGGATGTGAAGGAGGAGGAAAAACTGCAAGATATTCCTTAGGGACGGCTATTCGTCCTTGAACTTCACTGTACTCTGTCCACTCTAAGGTTGCAGCAGAATTAAAAATTGCTAACGAAATAAATCAAAGTAATTGAACTGTATCTTGATTCCTCACATTGTGATTGTTCCGTAGCATAGTTACCTTGTATTTTTAAATATTTTAAATGAAATTTGCACTTTGAAAAAATGTTACTGACATTCACTTTGATGAATTAGCTACAGCCTTAGAATGAATAGAGTATAGCTAAAGTAGGTAACTCACTAAAGACTTTGCCATAGCGCTCAAAGTATAAAGTTGTCTTACGTGAGGCGCAAAGTTATCCTTTAAAATTTCTACTAGCTCCTCCTCCTCGGAATTCATATTTGATGCTCGTTCATGACTAAAAGAAGAGTCAACAAATTGCTGTATGGGTTCACCCGGCCTTTGGAATCTTAACATAATTCCATGCTAACTGTGCTGAAGCACACATGACGGAAAATCAAAATACAAAACTTTAGCTTTAATAGATTCAAGACTTCCTCTACTGAATATGTATTTCTTCAGGATCAACATCAAAAGATAGCCACTACATTTAGTTACAAGAGCACGCCACGAATGACGGACAGAAGGAAGCTGTAACTCGACAATTTTACTCGCTGTCACATTAAATGACAACACGCGGGCGTGCTCTGTAGTAGATAACTGAGGTAAAGGATGGATTAATTGTAACAGTAACTTTTCGTTGAATGAGTTGACACTCACCGAGGGTGGCTCGGGGATGTACGAGTGTAGGTTTGGCAACGTCGCTCCATTTTTTCGCAAATGTGTAACGTCAATGCGCCGTAAAACTGGGACGGTAGCTGACGGCGAATAGACAAAGCCGCAGTCGTCGAGCAATAACTCTAGATTTCCCTCAGCATTGCATACGCCGTCATCATGAAAAAGACAAAAAAACATGTGTTAGCGCAAAGAAAAGTTGCAGCACAGTCTTGAACCTCCTTTGCGGTTGCAGAGGCAGGTTCAACAAAATTTAATTTCAAGAAAATTATTTAAAAGATCAATAACATACATACAGGTTGTAACAAAACGGTATGCCCAAACTTTCAGGAAACATTCAACGCACACAAAGAAAGAATATATGTGATATGGACATATGTCCGGAAACGCGTAATGTCCATGGTAGAGTCCCTTCCATTACATCTCGTTACATGTCATCGTAAAAATCATTTCGTACAGACACTGTTCCAATTACCCAATGTAAAGTTTCGTTAGAATGTACGTTACTTCCTAGGATTACTGCCAGGTGGGCGACGTGACGGAAGGTAATCGTGACTGCATTGCGTCTCTTCAACTCACATGAAATGATAGACTGACAGTGAACCTAGGAATTAAAGTACAACTTAATGATCCAATCCACTGGGTATTTGGGGCATTTTCTGTACGAAGTGTTATTTACGATGACATTTAACGAGATGTAAGTAATTGAGCTCTACCATGGTAACTAAGCGTTTCCGGATATATTTCCAAATCACATATTTTATTGCCTTGTGTGTGTGGAATGTTTCCTGAAATTTTGGCGGTACCTTTTTGCAACATCCTGTATATATATCCAACAAGTCTGATAATATGAACAAGGATTTATCAAGAAAGTGGGAGCATAATAAAGGCTTGCTCTATTTACTTTTTGCATACCAAAAATTTTCAAATAACATATGACGTGAATTTACAATAAGCAACTAATGAACATATGCTAAAATTATAATGTTTTGAGTAAACCATGCAATTATTTCAGTTCAAATTAACAATACACAACAGTGCTCCTACGCAAATGAAGAGTTGCAGTACGTTTATAACGAATAAAATAAATATAAATATACTGAGCTCACATAATAATCTTAACGTTTAAATAGACTGTCAGGACAAATGCGCCTAATGCAAACAACATTAAAATTATGTGTGCAGCATTACCATGAAATATAATTCCCACCCGAAAAACTAACGGTCCTGCATTAATGAAGCTAACACATGAATATTAATTTATAAGGTAACGTTCTCGAGATCTAATCTGACAATCTCTAGTCACCAATCGGGAAAATTTCAAAGCTTTAAAACAACTTATTGCAAGAAACGCCGAGCAACAAGAAGCTTTAAGGTCTAGGGTCACCACGGCGCCTGATTTCAAGAAACACATTATAATGTCAGACAAACAATTCAACGAACAAACCTATCCTAAACATAATTTATACCCAAAAGATATTTCTGTTAGACAGCATCCGAAAAAGCTAATTTAGAAAAAATTACTAAAATTTAGAAATTATGCTAAGCATTCATGGTGGCAGGCGCCATTCATGCCATGGGGGAACGAGTTTCCAACCTACGAACTACGTTATTGGCGCAGAGGACATATTATCTGAACTGAAGACGAAGAAGAAGTGAAGTTACCAATCGTCACAAGCACGCGAGATAAACCTGACCAGGGCTTAACAAACTGCACACACGTGAAGAAGAAAAGAGAGGGGAGCAAGAGAACAGAAGTCAACTAGTGAAATCAAAGAGGTCTCGAACCGAGCCAAATATAACTTGTAATGTCGACAAGAGTTCCAATAAATTCCGCCGTGTGCCGCGGTCGCCACACTGAACACAGGACGATACAATATAATTTGTTTAATGTCCCAATAAAATCTATAGAAGAACAATAAAAACACGTTAATAAGTAGTATCGCAAAATATAATATACTGTATTCACAAGAATACTATAATTTGACGTGATTCTGTAGGTTCAGTATCATAGTTTTCCTCTCAATAGGGGGCCGCAGTGGCCTAATGGCCAGACCATTCGCCTCCCACCTTGGCGGTCCGGGTTCGATTCCCGGTGAGGTCGGTCCCCGGATTTTCGCATGTGGGAATCGTGCCGGACGATGCCGTTGGTCGGCGGGTTTTCTCGGGGATCTCCCGATTCCCTCAACCCCTCATTCCGGCGCTGCTCCATACTCGCATCATGTCACTCTTCTCTAGCGCTAAAGACCTTGGCGTTAAGCGCTGATGAAAAATCTCTCACTTATTTCTCTCAATAAATTGAAGATAACCACTTTCTCTCTGCGATTACTTTGGCAATAATATCATGTTATCGAATAGGGTAGAGTTGTCTGATTGTCGGCGAATAAGAGAGAGAGAGAGATTTGGCACAGCTCTTAGCATCGAGGACTTGAGCTCTGGTGAAGGGTGACGTGATGTATGGAGCAGCACCTAAATGAAGGGGTAGGGTAAACGGGAGAGCCCCGAGAAAACCTGCAGACCAGCGGCATCGTCCGCCACGATTCCCACATGCGAAAATCCGGGGACCGACCCCGCCAAGAATCGAACCCGGATCGCCTTGGTGGGAGGCGAATAGCCTGACCATTCGGACACCACGGCTCCCTGTTGTCCGTGAAATTAAGTTCAAATGTAGGACGACAGAAAAATTCATTTGGATCACTTTTTGCGACACGTTATTTGAAACTTTACCCTACTGGGCCTAACGAGTGACTCTTCGTAAACGCCTGTGAACGTTTATATAGGACTATTCGTCGCAAGTTTTACCGCGAGGTCGGTGAGTCTTATCTCGTTAGTCATTGTCCGTGTTTTGTTCTGAAGAATAAACTATCCGAGACCCGTTTAGTGTGCGGTCCCTGTGTTACGTATACAGTGAATTTAATTTATTCATAAAATTGCACAAACTTACTGCATTATGAAATATACCGCTTTGTATCTTAGATATAAAGAGTCCATAAACCAGATGGTTTGGGAGAAAAAGAAGTGCGTGACTTTTAAGAACTTTACAATATCTATTCATTACTATATTCATTTATAACAAAGTAGTACGTAATATTAACGAAGTAAGACGAATCATTAACATATGTATCCGGTAAAACATTAAAAATATCTTAAAATTAAAGCTATGAATTAAATTATTAAGTATGTAATGAATTACTCACTGAAACAAAGTCACTCATTTTGGAGAAACAAATTTTTAAATTTATTTACCTTGTGTCACTGAGCAAAATCGAAAAGGTGATGTGTTACGAACCTTACAAGTATTAAATACAAAGTTTTGACGTTAGTAGGTTACGGAGTACCGTACGTTATTGGCAGATAAAGGCAGTCTACCGGAATCCGTTGACATTAAAACGTGGGTTTTTGCTTATACTATCTAACAAAGCTATTTCTTTCCAGTACAGGCCTGCTGTTTACTAGCATTGTATTACGCAGTTATTAAAGTCGGAAAAGTACATCTTTATTTACGCCGATACGACTCTGCTTTATATATTTTTATTCATTAAACTGCAGTACAGTTTACAGTACTATTGCTCTAAAGACTACGAAATAGAAAAATTAACAAAACAAGCTGAGTAAAAAATTAATAATTTTTTATTTATGTTTGCCAAGACCATGCAACACATTAAGTAAATGTGTTGTTATATAGTGTAAGGTAAGAATAAGAGGTTCATACGAAAGTAGCATCTTTACATCATATTTTACATTGAAATGAGTCACATAATGTTACTTGCAGAGTTACATAACATACTATGCAACGTGTTTACAAAAAGAAATAGTATTTAATATTTAGCAAGAAACACAGTTCTCAGAAATATGAGTTCAAAATCCTCAGAATAGTTTAAGAGCTGTAAGCTATATTCACCAACGCCATTGTGAAACATCTTTTCTATGTCATGTGTGAGATCTTTTCTCACCAGTAATACGGCAATTATATGCAATCCTTGAATTGTTTGCACTGTGTTGATCAATGAGTAATTTTACCACCCTGGTTACTATACTAATTAATGTGCACCTTGGATGATGGAGTCGAAAGTAATGTTTTCTCACTTATTAAAGATAAGCACAATACCCAACTCTATTTTGACAGATAGATTACTCGAAACCGTCGTGAGAATATTTATCTACCATGAAAGACGACGATGACAGCAAATACATATGGGCCTTACGATAGATCCTTAACTCTCGCAGACGAGTTTTATAAAATGTATTTTATGTATGGTGTTATATTTTAGCGGACAATTATTTAATTTGATTCTTTGAGATAAGAACATTGTATTTTGAAGCGTTGGTTGTGCAGATACACTTTCTTCTGAGTGGAGATCATATTCGCAGATTTACTATTGTCTATGAAGATAATGTAACCAGACTCCTGCCAGTGTCGATAGTGCGCCAGAGTTTTACCTACTGTTGTATTTATAGACGACATGAGGAGATAAGCTGTAAGAAGAGGTCATTACGTACGATGCTATGTATCTCCAAGTGTAGTGAGGCGTTTTCGAGCAGTCATTGTAAAATACATATCAAGACCTATGGGGGTGTAACTTTTACAACTAAAAATCAATTTAACTTTGACGTCACTGTCACAAAATACTACATCTCAACTGACAGATGTTTCGCCAGATTTACGTGAACTGGGACAATCGTCTAAAGCTTTCATCTATGGCACTATAATGTTGAACTTTCATATACGACGAGAATCCTATGGCTAGTGCAAATGATATGCAACAAGCAACACAATTAGTCCGTGCAAAGTTTTTACTAGATAAAGTCTCACATAAAAGTGACGAATATCAAAATTCAAGAAATAATAATGAAACTTTAAGACTGAGGGCGAAGGTGGGTCGTCTGAGAAAAGGAAACTTGAATATATTATCTACCTGGAAGAATTAGACGAAAGCGGTGGCAGAGCTCCGACAAAGAAAATTAATATCAGTGTACTTGCTGGAGGTGATGCCAGTGAAGAGGCAACGACGGACGATATGAAGACGCGGAATCTGACCAACATACTGGCTATGAATTTTTCAATGGCCCAAATGAACTGATGTGTTATATTTATCTTTATACAAGAAGCTGGAAATATAATTTTTATATACATGATATATATCGGATGATTAAAGAGCGGAAAGAAATTGGCTACATTGAATATGCATGACTGAATCCTGATATTAATTCTAAAATAAACTCTTACATTAATTCCGAAATAATTCCTGAAATTAATCCCGAAATTAATCCTAATTTGAATTTTGATGCGAATCTTAAAATTTCTCCTGAAATTGATCCTGAAATAAATCCTGATAACAAGTCAAATGTGGATATAAATAACAATCAAAATTTTTTTAAAAGACGATATATGTAATTTGAAAGTAATACTGCACTGCTAGAAAAAATTTCCGTGAAGTTACGGAAAAGTACAGGCAAAAAATTATCCAGAAATCTTCGTAAAGTAATGGACACTCAGTTTTTCTTGATAACGGAACCCTCCGTAAATTTACGGACAATCCGTTTTCCGCAAAAAAATTTAATTTCTTTAAGTTCCTACACTCCGCTTTTCAGAAACACGACACATCCTTATTTACTACGTTTTCTATAGACTCTGGCGCACTACTTTGTGACTTAAAAATGTCCCGAACCTACTGGGATTCGAACCCACGACCTTACAATTGCAAGTCAGAAGCTCTAACCATTGTACTAGTGACAATTTACGAGTAACTGAGTTCCACGCAGTGGTAAGATATCAACTTTATAAGAGACATCTTTAGTATTTGACATCCTGATTTTAGAGAACTTCTTTGGTTACATTACGAGAAAAAGATTTTATTATATAGAAATAACTAACGTTTAAGGCACATACCTGCTAACGCGAAACACAGAGAACAGGTGTGATTTTTTTTCAGCTGTGATGAAGCGAGGAGAATATAAGATGTGTGTGGCCATTGAGTGAAGTATGTTAGAAGGGTATATCATAAGGAATGGGAGGGGGCAGGAGAGGCTATAGGGGTATGCTTTAAGACAGGTCAGGGGTACATCGTAAGGAGAGGGGGCTATTGTAGGGAGGAGGTATGCTATAAGGGTAGAGATAGGCTAGTACAAGCATAGGGAGCAGGAGAGGGGGCAGACATCTACTTCCCCCTCATGGTGTTTAGGCATAACTTTTACCAAAAGCGTACATTCCCCTCACTTCCCCTCCCACCTCACTCCCCCGCTCACATCTCCTAGGGCGTGGCTTAAGCCCTCAGCCAATCACAATATGCCAACACGAAGCTGATGAGTGTACAATATCATGGTTTTAAGAGTAAATAAAAACATGCCTTTCCTTACATTTTATATTTTGAAAAATTATCATTCAATCGTTTACTTTAGTACGGTTTATTGTTGTAAATCGGAAACTTAAGAAGATAAAATAACAAGTTATGTAAACACATATAAATAACTTCAGTGACAAAGAACACTTTAATGGCGGCAATCCGATTTACGTGTTATGTTTCATTAATATTTTCCGTAACCATAAGATGAGGTGACTTTGGACACGTGGAGTGACAATTGGGTCTCTGACACTATTTTTATTTTCCATGATTGTCAACTGTGGGTAAATGGGATTAAAATATCAATTTGATATTTATTATTCGGTATTTATCGCAAGTAAATAACTTTATTCAGGGATACAATAAATACGAAAAATTATTATTTGTATTGCCCCAAAGTCACCCCACGTATCGAACGTCACATCCGCTTACGGTAACAGTTCCAACCTAGTGCTGCGTCTGAGAAATAATAGCCTACATTACGTAGTTGACACTGTCATAAAAACCAACTCTGGCCATAATTTTGTAACTGTAGTCAATTAAGGAATATAGTCCGCTTCTGCTACTACTATCAAAATTAGCTCATAAAGCCCACTACGGAAGCTAATTTTAACGAACTAGTCTTAGGGTAAGGCATAAAAAGTAGAGTTATAATTACAATTTTTTATATTGTAAGGTAGTTTAGAAACTAATATTATTAATGTATCACTATGATGTTCTGGTAAAATACATTATATTGCTATAAATAAATACATCCATATCATCTTACCAATATTAATGACACAATTCTTCCTGCATTATTTTTAAATTAGGAATATAATATAGCCTTTTTCAGTAATCATGTATTGCTAATGTAAAAATTAGCGACTTATACTGAAATAAATTGTATAAAGTTACAACTCTGTAGACCATTTCGTTTCTAATTTAAATGAAATCATTATTATGATTTATAGATGGAAAACTTAACATGTGGGTTGAGACCCCAGCTTAATAAGTTTAAAACCGTGCCTATGTAGGTAATTTGTGTGATAGAGCGAAATTTTAGTTACTAATTAATTTCAATTCTAATTTATGTGCATAAAAGTATCAGATACACGCTTCAAATGTACAATTGTGTAATATTTTCTGGCAACTCTTTTATAGAACAGTTCTCCTAAATAAAATGTAACTGTAATATTATACATCATATGTGAACAATTTTTACTTATTATTATATTTTTTTGGGTTAATTTATACTAGTATTGAGGAAAGTATGCTTATTAGTATTGCAGGTAACGTCAAATTTTTTTCTGGCGTTATACGTTAAGGACTTTTTTTACAAACTGATTATTACGTTTTAGATTGAACAAACTACAATCAGTTATCGGTGAGAAAAGAGAGCTTATTTATGTGCACTTTAAGATAGTACGTAATCGCCTGGTTTTCAATAGCATAATACGATTTGCTGTGGCTGCGTCGTCCCACGATACAATCATTCACGAGTCATTGTGTGGTCTTGTTTCATGTGGCGACTGATACCGCCGACATCAACACGCGCTGAACTACCGGAGCCTCAGTGCTGGCAACGGCTCTCAGGTGACAAGATGACACGTCCCGCTGCCGTCTTCCTCGCCGCAGTGCTGGCAACCGTCACACGTGAGTGACAACAATGCGCCTGCTTTCCATTGTCTACCACACACCTACACCGTTAACATTATTCTGCTCATTGAATTATCCTCTAAGCAGAACACTGTTATATGTTTCATTTTTAAAGTAGCTATTGAGCTAAAAATTATTCTTTTTTTATAGAATACAGTTCATCTTATGATACTTCCTCCTATAAAATATACAGCCTGTAGTTTTTGCACAATGGCAGGTCAAAATCATAATATTTTGCTGTACAGATTTAACCATGATAAAACCTAGCGTATTATGATAACATACCGTAAAATATGTATACTTTCACCAGCATAGGTAACTTTGCACCATCAAAACTATTTGTTTCTATGTCGTTTGGTGAAATAAAGGCACATCACGACTGGATATTAATACCGTCGAATACAATCACTTGTCTTTCAACTATCAGCATAGGAAATATATTTTTGGTGGTGAAAAGTTACACATGCTGGTGCAAAGTATACACAGTTTACGGTAGTTAAAATATAAAAAAAATTAAATGAGGAACTTAGGTCTAATGTAAATATTAACGTGGGAATTTCGCATTTCTGAAACATGTGAAAACGTTGAACCTTTCATTTGTTCTCGTTTCATTTTAAATTGAAACACAAATGATTTTAAGCGTGACCATGTACTGTACGTCGTAGTAGATTGTATCGGTAATATTATTAATGAGAGTTTTCTCATGTACCTTCATAAACAAAAAGATAGCTAACGTCACTTTGCGTAGCTGTTAGTACTGAACAAATATCATCGCACGTAGTTATTGCTCGTTAAACATTGCTCGGTGCAGAAAACTTTCTAACTAACACTTTGCGGAAGAGCATTAAAGATGGTTTAAAATAATCAAATTGTTATTTTTAATGTTGTTCTAAAATTTGAAAGTCAATATAGACAATCGAATGAAGTCAGTCTCGTACATTTTTTTCACTCCAGCTCCCGCCAGATATGCTCTTCAGTTCAGCATTACATTCTTGCTCTACTTTCAAATGTACATTCTGACGTCCTACGTTTTGTCTTAAGAAATGATTCACTCTATTAAAAAATTTGGTCACAAAAACAACAAAATTGTCACCTGTGATTATATGTTAGAAATATGTTATACTGAATTTAAAAAAAAAGATCATTTCATTTAATGTGACCTGTTTTTCATTGTAAATCGATTTATCTTTCCTCTCAGTTTCTGTTATTATAATTTCAATGTATTCGTTTTTAAGTTTATGAATCCTTACATTAAATTTAATTAGCTTTTCTGATTCGCAAATGAAGATTCTGGAATATTTACAGATTATAACATGAAAAATTGACTACTAATACAGGATAATCCAGGACGTAGTGTGTTAATTTTGCAAAATGACAACTTATGAAACAAGCCGAAGATGTGTTTTCAGTTTTTCTGTGAAGTGAATTATGGGAGCAATTATATCAAGCAGTATTGCTTATATCGGTTTAAGGACAAAAATTGGGTTGTCCTAAAATAAGGATTTTGCTTCAATCTACCCAAATATTAACCATTTTTCCTTATTTATGGTATAAATTATGTTTTTAGCCCCTAACACTCTTAACACAATTTGTGGTAAAAACCTAAAAGTTCCTGGAAAAATTAAATATTAACACAATATTACATTAAAAACTTCGTTTACAATTATCATAAAATTTTGACAAGAATCTAAGAATAAACTATCATTCAATAATAATTATATATTAAGTTCAAAAGCTAACACAGTATTTTCTTGTGTTTATTCATTGTCCTTATATTTTTTGCAAAGATATGCTCTAAGAATGTAAAAAAATACCATACTTTAAAATATATACGATTTCCCGAGATAATTTTTGTCCTACTTTTTTAATGCTTCAAATATTTTTTCAGTGTTTAATGTGAATTACGCTTCTATATAATTTGCGTTAGATTGTGTAAATTCTTTAAAATAAACATACTCATTTGTTACTTTGCCATAATCATAATATACAAATTAAAATGTTTTGCTAACTGCTTGAACAAATGATGAAACATCAAAATTGCCTAGTAAATTTGCGATATTTTTTTTTCTGTTAGATACATCTGGCTCATTATCACAGTTAATTAATGCTTGGAATTTTATATTTTCCAATTTTTTTTAATCATTACAAAATAATATTATTAATATTTTACAAATGTGTTTTTAAATATATAAATTCAATGGTTTTAGGTTATGTTAGGTTGGGGTTTATTATCTTATGACCATGAGTAAGTTTAACAATACATCTTACATTATAAAAATTTGTTGTTTTTTAGTGACAACTGAATTGAGGTTTTTTGATTGTATAAAGTTTTTAATTAAATGTTCTTATGTCTTTTTATATATTCCAATTCACTTCTAATTTATCAATCAATTTTATAGTCATTACATTTCATTCATTTGAAATTTACTTTTTTTTTTAAATCCTTTACATTTTTTTCACTAGTGTCGATCTAAAATGAGTAGGCCTACATTAAATTTTTTCTCAAACCACGAAAGTGTCTGGTCGGGCCATTATATTCATCTTTGAATTTACCAGAAATGTTTTTTATTTCTGTCAGATTTTATCCTTTAACTGGAATATTATCTATTTAATCACTTGTATCATATATGACTTCATCATTTTTCATTTTCTTTATACATATCAAAATTTTCTCCTGCTGTTTCTCCTTCAATGCATATTGTATACGAATCAGTATTAGTTTCTAATAATTTCATTCTAGGTCCATATTTAAGTTTCGTAGTAACATATTGTCTAAACATGAATGATTTTGATTAATCTAATATTTTGATACCCCCAAATATTATTGATATTATTTGTACTATTTAATTTAATATATAAATATATTCCAGGAATAATAACTACATCTTCATCAAGAATTTTCCTATTTTGATATAAGCTATATTTCTTGATACAGCTTTCGTCGCCGATATTATTTTTAATTGTTCTTATGTTTATGCGATTTCAACAAGATTTAAAAAGGCTTCAGAAGCAATGCAACTGACTTGTGAATTAAATGCTTCACCACCTTTTGTTTTATATTCCAGAATATTATTTTTTTTCTGTTGGTAGTTCAGTATTTTGAACATAGTAACAAATTTTTAAACATATTTTCAAAATGAAGTTTTAACTAAATTTGAGTTTCCAATAGTTAAAATATTTTGGGCTCATTATTATATGATGATCATGATGATGAATCTTACAGCTATTAAGTCCAGGCGTATTTTTAAAAGGAACAAAATGGTTATTATTTAATCATTACATAATATTTTCGTATTAACTCTACCTCTTCTGTCTCTTGAAGATTTACGTTTATGAGTTGTTTGTTTTTGATTAACAATATCTTTATCACTTATTATTCATATATATCCTTTGTTATATTAAAAAATCATCAAGTGCTTTTATGTAATCATTAGTTATTTCAAAACAAAAATTTAAAAAAAGTCATTATCATTAATGTTTTATTCAACCATTTTTTTTTTTATGTTTTGTTGGACTTTGTGGGTCCCCAATTAGTTCATTTGAATGTAAAAATAGAGTTTAACATGCAATAGTTATCATTATTTTCAATATTTATACAATTTTCATTTTTAAAATTGATATATCTTCCTCATAACAACAATCGAAGCCTTTCTCTTTCTAAAGTAGCATTTTAAATAAAATTAAAATTCCATGTTTTACTTTTGGTAATATGAGATTCAACAAAACTTTTATTATCGTTTCATTAACTTAATATTTTATTCAACTAACATAAAAGTGTTATCCTTGCTGTGTTCTTTAATTAATAATATTAATTTCAAGCACACAAACAAACTATACATAATTGATTTTTTCATCTTCGAAAACATATTTTGTAAAATCATTTATGGAAATAACAGTGATGTCTTCTTTCGTCATAGTCTACATCATTACTAAACGTTATTTCAGAAACCACATATTAAATGCACTAACAACACCAGGTGTATTAGACCCAGCAACATTTAAAATATTTCTATTTGAGCCCTCCTCAAATTCATATTTATTGAAGGCTGAAGATTAACTCGTAAGTGCTCTTTGGTTTTCTAATCCAGCCTAGTAATATTGTCAATAATTTAATTTGTTTTGCCTTGTTATATTGATTTCTATCAATCATCAGGTAAGGTAGACATTTTTATAAATAGAAAATTTCTAATTAATAATACTGTTGCTTTAACTGTTTTATTATTAACTATTTCATGGTTATTAAGGTCAAGGAAATCCACCTCAATTTATAAGAAAAAATTGTTAGTCAAATCATTTTTATTTTATTATTTAAAAAAATGTTTTATGGCAAAATTTTAATTTAGTTTTAATTGTTGTGTTTCATTTTCTAATTTTTAATTTTACAATTGTTTATATGGAATTGTGATTTTGCACAGCTATAGTAACTTTGTTTACATTCTCCCACATTCTCACACAAGCTTTTGTTTTTGAACTTACACGTAAGCATTCTTTACACATTCTCTGCCCTTTACTATTAAATTTATCTGCAGTTTTTCCTTAAACCAAGAAATATAAATAATTTTTATCGTCAACCACACTAACCATAAGACGTTTGCCATTAATATTTCTTTACCACTAATATTATTTTCCATTGAAGTTATTTCCATCAACTTTTTATTACTTTTTAATTTTATTAAAATATTGATATCATTCGTAACAAAAATTTTATTAAATTTTAATATAATTATTTACAATATGTATTAAACAGCAAAATAGTTTTTAAAAAAAATCTATGCAAACTATCACACATCAGCTCTCTTCAGTGATTCATTCATCCTAGCATTATATACCATATTTCTTTAGCTATTAGCACTACATTACATATTATTTTAGCTCCGATTGGTTTATCAAAATCAACTACAATACAAGTTTTTCAATAAGAACAATCAATAACATACAGTAGTCTTTCAGAAATAAATATATCTGGGTTGTATTTAACTAACTACATCTAATATTTCAGTACAGTTTAGTTTCTTAATTTCTGAAATCTTTGTAAGCAATATACATTTGTCAGGCATATTATCACCTTTGCCTGAATTCACGAAGCATGCTTCTATTTTCTGATTTTTTTTCGGTTTAGTTTAAAGCTAACAGTTACATAGTCTGGCATATAAATTAAATTAAATTAACTACCCTTTAATATCAAAGTGAAACGAATTTTCACCAACCAATTGGTACGGTTTTTTCAATGCATTGCCAATAATTAAAACTTATTAGAATTATCGGATTTTTGTACAGTTTAGCAGTGATTGTGTGTATATATATAAAATTAGCTTCGTATTCAACAACTGGCCGCCATATTTCCAGATTTTTAATAATAATTTTACCAGCAGCGGGTAAACTATATCCATCAGCCTTCTTTTTAGGTTGTTTGTAAACATAATTATCATCGTTAGAACTGCAAATAAATGCTATCTTTTAGCCACCCTTCCAATATGTTTCGTTACAATATCTGATAAATCCAAAATAATTATTTCAATTGATAAATAACTTTAATGTGATCATCCGCGTTTAAAAATCAAAATTTTATGCTCCATGGCCTTTTTCTACAGCAGATAACTGCATATCTGATAATTCTGTTTCTGACATTAGTATTGCATATTTCATAGTTGAAGTTATTCCAGGGGTATCAATACTTTCAAATATATTTCCATGTTTAGAAATTTATATTTTTTAAAACTGTGATGGGAAAGAAATATCACAAAAATTGATGGTTGAATATTTTGCATGACTCTTGTTGCAGTTTAAATTGTTACTATAAGTAAGCTTCATTTTGATGTGAAAATGCATCACCTATTAGTTTATAAAATTCAGTTAGTTTATTGCATTTATTCAAAATGTTTTTCATCTGGTCAGTTTGTGTAAGTTACTGACGCTTATAATGTGTAATGTGTTTTATTTTATCAATTTATATGAGTAAACTTTTATAAAAATAATTACATTTTGTATCAATTCTAAAATGATAAGTGTTGTCAAATCCTAATTACTTAACTAACAACTTATCACCTTTTCTTTGCAAAAAATTTTCACAAATTATATTTATCGTATTTAGTCTATAGAAGTTCTGGTTCATGAAACATGCCTTTAATAGATTCATTTTGTAAATCTTTAATTCTGTATGTTATATAACCCTTTACCAATATTTTTGTAGCTTTGCTAATAGGAACTTTATCTAGCAGTTTTTTTTTTTTTTTTTTTTTTACAAAACATACTATTAGAATAGGGGTTTCATTATTCGTGTTTACATCAGCTGGATTTATTCTGATTGTTTTGTGAACTGTTTCATTGTAATCCCTTACTAAATATGGTAATGTATCTGCCCGTTTGTAACTTCCGCGAATAGTAAATATCTTCAAAGTTTCTACTTTAAAGTTATGTTAAATATCTCTACAACACTAGCTTTCTTTTCACTATATGTTGAATAGTATGCTGTGTTGTTATTCATTAATGTCTCAAACCATTTTGTTATAAAATTCTTTTCTGTTTACAAATTTTTAGTTTGACGACTATTTAATATACTTTTAAATACCAATGTGTGAAAATTTTCACGAGTTTTATCTTTGAAGCCATGCCTGGTAATGTTACAGTGATTTCGAAAATAACATTTTATAAACAACGTAATTATCACATCAAAGAGTTCCTACATACGTTAGTCACAAATATATCATAATTTGTAACTAATTTTTTGATAGCAACAAACCTCATAGTTTCCCAGATTTGTGCACACAAAATATTAAAATAAACCAAAATCAAGCCATTTTTTTTCACGATCGAACAGTTCATTAGCTTGCAAAACGCCTACACAGAATTGTGCTTCGCCTAATCGGGTTTAGTCTTGAATTTTTTCAAAGCATTATTTTAAGATTTTTTTTTTAATTTTCGCAACAATGTGAAAAAAAAAATTGCTAGCGTGACTTTAATTGGTATCGCCAGCACAATCTCAGGAAAACATCTATCACAGTTAACATATATTTAAATTCTTTGTTAATTTTTGTATACAACTTAGAGTACCAGAGTTCATTTCCACACAATCAACTTGCCATAGATCATCGGAACCGAATGGTAGAACAGCCCTTCTAGGATATTTTTTTCTAGCTGGTTTATGGTTATCGTTTGCAATATCGTGTTTAATGTCCCTGCCTACGAACATAGACTTTTTAGTACCACTATATCTTCAACCACTTTTAATTATATGTTTTCCATTTTTTGTTAATTCGTATAAAGTCGTATCACTATTCTAATTTAGAAATGCAAAATGGTGCTATTTAAAAACTTTCGAGACACAAAATAATTGAATTACATAAGTTAGAGGTTTTCATATTATTTTTAAAAAAATTATATGCCTTAAAAAGTGAACTGTGCTAATAAAATTAAAATTTGTAAGCTTCTGAGTTTACACGCCTTTAGATTTACGTTGGCAACTGAAACCCTTAGACAGTTCTTTAATTTTATGATTCACAAGCCAAAGTTCACGAACATTTTGTAATCTTGAAAATTTTATTCATAGCTACTACAAAACAAACATTAAGGCAAAAGTATTACCACAATAAAACACTTTAAAAAATTATTCGTGACAGATTTGTATTCAGATGCTCAACTCCGACTTTTAATTTTTCTACTCAAATTTATTCGTCTTTACTTCGTTTTACAGAACTTATCTATAACATCTTCAACGTTTCTTTGTGTAAGTAGGTCAAAGCTAGTCTATTGAATCTTTTCAGTCGCGTCTCTAGAAGTTGGCAAAAAAAAAGAAGGGGAGGCTATAAATCATAAACTTGATGTTATTTCTATTTTAAATTAATATTTCTCTAAAATATTCGTTTTCATAGTTTGTAGCAAGTTCCATGAAAGTAAATTTTGTTATTTTCAAAAGTGTAGGTACCCATAGATATGCAAACATATAAGTACATTCAATATTTTTTTTTAGTGCGAAACAATTTTTACTTGCAATTACAAAGGTGGCATTCTATAGCTTAATACATTTCCTTTCACCCTAATTTATTTCATTCGTATCGTATGAATAGGTTTTTAATTAAGTAAATAAGAAGTCAAATGTCTACTGTGACACACACTCGTACGAAAACTATGAAACATAAATACATTTTATTTGTGGGAATTTGCAATGTAATGTGCAAGAGTTGTACAGTGTTTGTCACAGTTACATAATTACGAATTGTTCGGTGCAGAGCGCCTTTGACAACTAGGTGATCAGAGACAGTGAGTTGTGGCGTGATGTAACTATGTAGCAGCGCAGAATGAGAGGGGCATGGGAAACGAGAGATCTGTTAGAAATCCCACAAACCGGCGGCATCGTCCGGCACGATTCCCTCGTTGTAATATCCGGGGACCGACCCCGCCTTCATGGGAGGCGAGAAAGAATGGAAGAGCTCCACCTTCACCTTACGGGATTCTTTCTTAACTTGGTACAGTTGTAACACTTGTATGTATAAATCTACCCAAGAAATAAAATCCGCGTGGATTACTGGATCAACAGGAAGATTATTTTCATTATCAAAGTTCACTACAGGTTTCTTTATATAATAATCGTTGTTACTGCACAAGCAAGTGTAACCTTGATTCTCTGGTTTAACAAAGTGCAGATAGATATTTTATTGTCTTTAATGGATCTATGATTCTTTATTATAGACGTTTATATTACAAAAACCTTAAGCGACGAGGGTATCATCAAGTAAACCAGTCTCGTAAATATCACCAGCATATACTTAATGTATACGTACTTAAAAAATATTTAGCACATATGCTCTACCGGAATATGCATGGCTAATTGCCAGGGGGAACTGTGTTAGCATATTTGGTAAACGTTTATCAGTAAGTTAGTCAAAATGTATTTTCAATTTGTACGTAATGTGAATATAATGGGAGTAGTACTAGGCTTAAAATCAGCTTTATAATTACATTATTGTTAACCATATTTAAAATTCTGTGTTTCATTGTTTACAACAAGTCAGAAAATTCTATGCTTAATATTAACTATTTTTTATTTTGAATTTAAATAAATGCATATTTATATCGATTTTAAGTATATAGATTTTCCTACTTTATTTATTTAACTTGTGAACTGATACAATAATTAAAAGCTATCCCCACGCAAAAGTGAGAAAACTTTGTTATAACGCATCCTGTCCCAGTCCAATAATTGTGTACACAGTCTTTAAAATGTGTATACAGCCAGGAAGAATTTGTAATTATGTATTTAGCTTCAGAACGTCCTGTTCTTTGAATTTTAATTTGCCACATTCTTCGTATGCCAAGAAAGTGTTGATTAGTTCATGTGAGTATATTCGTAAAGTTCTAAGTTTTGAAAACAAGAAAATTGCTCAATTTTTCTTCAGTAAAGTAATACTCGTGTTAGTTACTGCAACGTGCAAATGTGCAAAAGAAATAAATGCGGTTGCTATTCATTTACTAATATATCATTCCACTGCCACTGTTCTGGCACTGGCAATGTTTTTCGAGGTGCAAGCTGCTGATATTTACCAGAGAAAAGAAAGCACTCTCGACCTTCGACGGCAATTCTTTGCAGAAACATGCGTTCTTCAAAAACAGTGGAGTTTTGTTTAAAACAAAACGTTGACATGCCTGACAGTTTTAATTCTAAAATTTTATAGCAGGATTGAATTACAGCTTCAAATTACTTAACGTGTTTACTTAAGTGTTAAATATTTTTGGCTAAAAAATATTTGGCATTACACTGAAACGTTTATGAGATTCAATTTTTAGAGCAGTATTAAAAAAAACTTACCAGCTATTAAACTTTAATCTGAGATCAAAGAATGTCACACGTAATATTAACAAAATTCTAATAGTTTTATTCGACATGGCCATTTGTGTTGGTTTACAGTCTCACCAAATAGACTTAAAAGCAGCAATGTGTGTCATTAAATGAATTACGTAAACGAACCACATAGGCACTATATTTACACAAAATTCCAAAAAACATATTTAAATATTTATCACGATTTAAAGGTTAAATTGGTTGTGCGACAATTCCTGATATGGTAAAATTTGCGACAGTTGCGGCCACTGACTTGCAAAGCAAAGGGGCGTTTAAACATTTATATACGACCAGTGACAATTGCGGGTATGTACGTACATCGATTTGTTTGTTTGTTGACGCACCACAACATCCTGCTCCTTCCACTCTCCGTGTTATGCGCGTGGCTGAATTACCACACGCGTCTTCAACTAAGCGGACTCTTTATCGGCATAAATACCAGACAAAAGGTTCATTGGTTGACGCTACTGATCGTAAGATGATGTATTATCAAAACATAGTTGAAAGAGGAGCGATGACAGTAACTTACTTGTAGCAGATAACGAGAGAGAAGACAGAATCATTGCTTTAGCTGGTGACAAGGGAAGAGAGTGTCTCAGAACTCAACGCCTCTTCTTCGCGGATGGTACATTTCAAAGCTGCAGCAAGCAGTTCGCACAGATCTGCACTATTCATGCCGATATAGGAAACAGTGAAAAAGAAACAAACGTAATTCCCGTTATTTTTTTGCGTTGCTTCAAAACAAGAAGAAAGAAACTTACATTCGCGTGTTTCTGTTGGTGATGGAGAGAATTCCATAGTGGAATTCCTAGGCAATAAACGTGGATTTAGAGTCAGCGGCCATATCGGCACTCAAATAAGTGTTTCCTTCGGTTGATGTCAATGGTTGTTTCTTCCACATGAAGAAATGCCTATGAAGGAAGATACAAAGCATTGGTTTAACAAATGAGTGTAAAGAAAACGAAGAAGTAAGGTAAGACTCAGCATTCGGATGTGTGCAGCTCTGGTTTTCCTAAATCCTGAAGATACATGTGAACGATGGCTAATAATCCATGGGGAAGCACCCTCAAACTCATGACTAGAAGAAATTTTCGACTACTTTATAGACCAGTGGCTTGAAAATAAAGTCATACCTGTGCAGCTATGGACTTGTTATAAGCAAAGGCACAGAGATAATAATGCAGTAGAGGGTTGGAACAGTAAAATAAATGCGTATATTGGTAAACCACACCCAAAGATACAAGACGTTATGTCTTGTCTGAAAAGTGAAGCCGAAAACACCAACATTATGTACATGAGGATGGAACTTAATTAAGAACGGAAAAAAGGAGAAAAAGTTGTAGGTCGGTATTGATGAAAAAATTCGGAGAAGCCACGAACAGTACGAAAAGACTGGGGATTTGAAGAACCATCTCGAAACCATAGCCTACGTACAAAATTAATATTAAAATGTCGACACTGACAATGCGTTTTCAAGTAGATATGGACGCGAACAATAGTAATAAAATACAAAAAAATTAAATAAATAAAAATAAAACACCCTAATTTTAAATACGCCTAAGTAGTTTTGACTTTAAAGCAATAAGTAGTGTGAGTTTACTAATTATGAGACCCTGCCCTGATATGAAACCCCAAGTTATCTGCGCAAGGAAGCGCTGCTACCTACCCTTCACGCATGGAACTACTAGGAGCAGCCATTTCCCGGCCACAGAATAAGTCGTCATTTGTTTTTATGCACACGAGCGTTTCGTTCACCGTTTCCGTAAAATCTCGATTTCTGAGTTTTTGTCAGTGACATCTTTGAATCTGAATATCGCTATAAAGGTATGTTTTTAGGTTTATTTATTTTATATTGTCTTATTAAGGATTAAATAACCATCGTTTGTATTGGTGACATAAATCGGTAGTCCAACATTCTAACCTTGTCTATCTGCTACGTTTCAACAGTTACAATGTTCCCTAATACGAGATATCTAGTAGTCCCTTATATGAGATAGGGTCTCATATAAGGAACCTGGGTCTCATATTAGGTTCTTCGTTGTTTTAATGTGAGATGTTCATTGCCATTTATCTTAAAATTTAAAATAAGTGTATCTGAACTAAAGTAAGCATTGTAGAATTGTGTTATGGATGCAAAATAAAAATACACTTTAAAGATGGCGAACAAAGGCAGTCATAGCACGTGGATGCTGTTTGCGAGCTTGCATGTTAAGGTGGATTTACAACGATCCGTCACATCCGTCAGTCTTCCATTTGTCGTCCGCAATCCGCCCGTCCGTTTTCTACCCAATAACACAGTAGACTTGCAACGTCGAGACAGTGTCACCAACGTACAAATTCGATAGTGTGTAAGATTTGAACAATACCCTGCTGTAAAGGAAAGCAATCCTCTGTAATTTGAGGATATATGTGGGAAAAGCTGTTATTAAATATTTTTGCACATAAACTAAACACCACAGAAGAATGAATGTGAATTCCACAGTCTCCTATTCAACGAGGATAAATCAGAAGGCTGCCGTTTTTCCCGCCCTCCCGTGAAAAGTTTTAGCTTGGCGAGTTTTTGGTGGCTAAATGAATAAAATTCTTTCAAGACTCCTGATTGGCTGGAAACCAATGGATGGTAGCCGGACGAATGCGAGGAATCATTTTAAATCCACCTTTATGTTTAAGGCATAACACTAAACATTACTCTAACAATAATACTATCTAATTGCATAATTTAAATTTACTATGCAGTTAATTTTGCTTGAATTCTCTTTAATGACATGGTATTTAAGGATATGTACCAACTACACTTCTGGAGACTATAGAGTCAGGGAAGTGTCGGCCATTGCATTAATTAGGCACCATTCCAATATTTGATAAAGAAATTTCGAAAAAAAAATGAGAAACACAAATCTATATGACTTTTTAAGATTCGAACTTGCAGCCCACATCATTTGGTGTATAAAATGTACATCGTTGTTTACATCTGCCATTAGCAAGCGTATAACAGGAAAATCTCAAGTTTACTATTTTAACACATTCATTGCTCTGCCGATTTACAACTCTTACAATTATTTTGTCGCAGATGACACCGACAAAATCTAAGAAGTGGGATGCTGAAATGATGGTTCGAGCTGTTCGCTGTATAAGAGATGGAGAAATGGGCTACAAGCGGGCAGCAAAATATTTTGGTGTTCCAAAAGGAACCCTGGAACGGTATGTAAAAGACCAAAATAAAACTCCTGAATCTTTGATTAAAATTAGTTAGGGAAGACGACCAGTGTTAACATAAGAAATAGAATCCGACCTAGTGCGTTATTGCGTTGATTTGGGTTCGCGGTTTTATGGACTGAGAAGAAAATACATCAAGCATCAGGCATTTCAGTTAGCTATTAAAAATGGCGTTAAACACCCATTCTCAGAGGACAAAAAAACTACAGGGAGGAAGTGGCTAAGGGGATTTTTAAGACGTCACCCTCCGTTAGCTGTCCGAAGTCCACGGGGAACTTCCTTAGCAAGGGTGAAGGGTTTTAATACAGACAGTGTTTCAAAGTTTTTCGATTTGTATGGGACAGAACTTGCTAAAATCAATCACCAACCTCACCGTATTTTTAATGTAGATTAGAATGGCATAACTGTTGTGCATCACAAGCATAACAAAGTCAATACCTTAAAGGGAAAAAAGAATGTTGGATGTTAGACGTCAGCAGAGAGAGGGTGCCTTATCACAGTTGTAGCTTGTATGAATGCAGTGGGAAACTATGTTCCCCCTTTAATACTTTGTCATAGAAAAAATATGAAAGATGAGTTGATGCATGATGCCCCAACAGGTTCAATATCGGCATGCCATCCATCAGGGTGGATACAGACATTTTCACGATGTGGTTTGACCATTTACTAAAATTCGTGAAACCATCTAAGGAAGATCCAGTCCTTCTAGTTTTGTATGGACATAACTCCCATATAAGACAAATTTCTCTTCTCGAAAAGGCAAGGGAAAGTCATGATTCTATCATCTGCTTACCTCCACACTCATCTCACAAGATGCATCCACTGGATGTAGGCATCATGTTTCCACTCAAAATATATTATGCTCAAGAAGTATAAGATTGGTTACGCCAAAACACAACTAAAGTAGTTACTAATTTCTCAGTTGCAAAACTTTTT
Organism: Medauroidea extradentata; assembly: GCA_003012365.1. Taxonomy (NCBI): domain Eukaryota; kingdom Metazoa; phylum Arthropoda; class Insecta; order Phasmatodea; family Phasmatidae; genus Medauroidea; species Medauroidea extradentata. The sequence continues at coordinate 46,051 of PNEQ01071194.1, forward strand.
AGTGCTGCATACAATAGAGCTGCAACCATGGAAATTTCAGTTAACTCTTTCAAGAAAACCGGACTATTTCCATTTAACCGAAACATTTTTCGTGAATATGAATTGGATACTTTTCAAAATCATTTCATGATCAAGAAACTGGAGAACCTGAAATTAAAGGTGGCCAATACAGACTCACTTGCACAGAAGAACACAACCAGTCCCAAGAAAGTTCAGTACCATCACCCCAAACTAGTTGCAGCAACGCAGGCATGATCAAACCAGCAGACATTTCACCGTTACCAGAATTTCCTTCAAGTGCAAATTCAAACAGATGTGGAAGCTCTAATGTTATCACATCATCACCATAGAAAACAAGTTTGGTTGCAAGTATTGAAAAGAAGAAGAGAGTTGTTGCGTGTAAGAAATTGGTGCTAAAAAAAACAAGCGTAGTAACGATGAGTAAAAATGCTGTGTCTTTTACCCTCAAGAAATCACGCCCTATTCCTAAACCGTTTGTAAATGAAGATTCAGATGACTCAAGTGACGAAAATATTTCTCTTCACGACTGTTCACATGGAAGTGATGGAACGGAGAGTGAAGACAATGATGCAGAATGTTTGTTCAACGAAAATTTATTACAAAGTAACACATATTGCTTTCATGTTTGTCAGACATATCTAATGATTTGACACTTTACCATCTCGTTGCAAACAAACACCCGTTCCTAACACATTTATTTTTTATACTTTTCTGCTATGTATCTTGTATGTCACAATAATATACCTTGTAATGCACGGTGCGAAACAACACGACTTGGACAACAACTACATACTGGTTGTCACTTTCCGAATGACGAGACTGTACGCATTGCTTGTCGCGACGGCCATGCTACTTGCTCGCTATTGGCTGGGCTGGGAGGGTGTAGCGGTCGATGGTGAGTAGGAGGGTGAGGTATGTCGGAGAGAGAGACGGCTACGTAGTTCACATATTTTCCGAGGACACACTTAGGTTTGCTGAGCAGTATTTCAATTTAGCGTTCATACTGTTTAATTATAAAGCCTACTTGTTGTTCCTTTTTTTTAAAACCTCAGTTTGAGTATGTTTGGTTAAAAATCCCATACACGGCTGTATTTTTACTTTCCACAATTGGATAAAGATAACGGTATCCGGACAGCTCCGGACAGCGTCAATTCCCGACGACAATTCCGGCCAACATATAAACATAATCTGAATGACAAACTCGTTCTGTAACAATTCCGGCCAGCCAAATAATTATCTATCCGAATACCAGGAAACAAGTAAATGGGTTGGTGGGAGAAGGGGGATAAAATTTTGTTTCCTCTCACACTTTTCCCAGGCTTGAGACTGGCAGAGTAATAAGTATAGGGTAAGTGTTCCAATTATTAGACCCTTTTTTTTTTCTAAATGTGAATATTTTATACTTAAATAACACAAATGTAATTTATATACCATGAATGGCTTTATAATATATAATTTCAATGTTACAAAAATAAATTTAACATTAGGGTACAAACAGTTAAGTTAACATACATAAATATACAAAGTTGCAGATTTTATGAAAATTAAACCTACTAAAATATTTGTTTTACAACAATGTGCTAGTAATAGATACTGTCCCTAGGCGTTGAACCGTTGTAGCATCTCAATTAGTTACGTTTTTTCTTGATATTTATTGGTCATTATTATCATATTTGAACGATGACAGTAAATTGTATTTTTGTTCACAAGTTTAATTAATTTTTATATTGCTCTACATAAGTAATATGATTAGGAATGTTGAACATGGTATGAGTTTTGTTTACTTCTATTACAAACTAGTGTGTCATTTCTTATGAATTTTTATTTTATATGTTAATTTGTGAAAGTGTATGATACGATGTGTAGAATGTTAAACTGATCAATTCAATCATTTTTGTTTCTTTTTATTTTGTAAAATAAAACTTTAGGAAATCAAAAAGAAAATTTTCTTCCGGTTACGTTTGTTAGTTACGGAAATATGAACAATTTGGTAAAAGTCAGAGATTAAATACTTTAAGGGGGTGTCGGGGGAAAATCACAAGTGGAAGGAGCTGGGACATTTGGAATAAGTACCGCTATTAGTTTCTACCAACGACCAAAACTTTCGTTTTCCTAGAATTATTCCCGATAAAATAACTTAATTCATGAGTTGCACTGGCCTATTAGACCTACTACATGTGGTCGTTAACAATATGGATGGAGTGTACAGGGAGGGTTCCAAGACATTCCCCACCTCTTCCTTCACATTGCGACCTCGAAACACTAGCGCTCTTACCTCCCCTACTCGGGACTACACTTAGGTTTGTCGAGCAGTATAAATCACAGCGATGTTACTGTTTAAGTAAAGCGTTCTGAACAGTATTTTTCTGACTTGATGGATCAGTGAAGAGAATATGAAAAAATATCTTTACTAAGAGAAATATACAATAACAATATGTGAAAGGAAATTGGCCGTTTATATGGTATAAATTGAAGGTTAAAACATACTGGCTTATATTTTGTATGTTGCGGTAGCTATAAGTTACTTTCGTGGGACTGACTGAACATTAAGACTTAAAAGTGGTTTCGTTTCCTTGAAGAAAATTGTTTACCAAGAATTTTAATAACTAAGAAGTATCATCCCAATAGCCTACAGTAAGTTTAAATTGAAATATGAAATACAAATTATCCTTTTCCTCCTAAACCTTAATACTCAAGTTTTTAATTGTCTGAATCCTTGATTTCATGTGAAATTAAGTTAAAATAAAGAAAGAAGGGCAATACACTTTATTAATGAGAACATTAAAGTCAGCCGTCGTTGCATCACGAACTGGATTAGCCGTATTCCTGTGGTAGCACAAATTACACGAAAGGGTTGATTATATGTTTCATTGCAGAAAAAAAAACAGAATGGAACCACGTGCTGGAAAACAGGTTGGAAATATAACACTGTCCTACGTTTTATTGGCAGGTTGTGTAATTTTGAGCGCACATCTGTAAGGTTGTTCAAGTGGGGAATAATCATAAGTTTATATTTGTATGAAATATTGTTAGTTTTGTACACGTTACCTGGGAGCAAATTTACCTCTTTCAAAATATAATTTAGCGCTGCCAGTTTACCTATAATGGCATTTGAAAGACAAAATTTGCATATATTTACTTCATACAAAACTTGAAAAGCAGTAAACATAATGAAAAGTAAACAATCAAATCAAAACTACATACTCCGATCTACGGATTGAAGTAAATAAAAATACATTACAAAGAATTTTTGCATTAAAAAATTTTCAAAACATTGCTAATTTTTTGTTACTTTTAGCAATTTTTTATGTGGCCATATTTTATGTTTTTTTGCATCCCGCGTGCGTGCATCCCCGTGAGTCACATGTAGTTTTGGTGACATTTTTTTTCCATTTCATTACGTTTACTGGTTGTATGAAGTAATAATATGCAACATCTCAAGTAACGTCTATGAAACTAATATTATTTTATAAATATATAAAATTGTGTTTATTATTCACTTGAACGCCCTTGAACAAGAGCGAGACAGTACAATTGTTGATTCCTCAATCAAATAACGGAAGTAAAGTAAACCTTTTCAAGAATATTTGAAGAAGTAGTAGCAGCAGAAATATGGGATTGAAGCCCGTAAGAGTCACTGTTTTGTCAACCAGTGCTGGTCAAAGTTGTGTTCCGTAACGAGTTCAGATAATTATAAAATTATTTTTAAAAGCACAATTTTGATAATAAGGGAATTTATTATAGAATGTCAAAGTGTAATAATAAAAGGTAAAATATCAGACTAAAGATAAATTGTTAAAGGTCAAGTTTACATCCAAGATGGTGCGTTCACAACTAGTGATCATGTAAATATAGCCGAAGGCCAAGTGTTCACAAGTGGATCGAATTCCCCCAGTCCCAACCCAAACAATTTGTTCGTCACTATCTGATACTCTCGCTATTTGTATCAAATGAATCTGTTACAAACTTATTCATCCGTCCCCATAATATGAATTAAACCCGCTAAAATGACTAATAAATGAAGTGACCAGCTAGTCAGTTGTAACATGGCCCGTAGAGGAAGGTTGTGTTGCAGATCAGGATGCGTGGGCGCTGCAGCAGAACTCTGTGGTTTCGGGAGACATAGAGTACACGTTCCACGAGCAGCAACTACGGTGGAACGAGGCGTTGTCGCTGTGTAAGTCGCTGGGCGGGAGTCTCGCCATCGTCAACTCTATGGCGCTAGCCAGGTTCCTCGACCAGGCGCAGCGCAGCCTTCCTGAAGACAGACGTGAGTGAAACATTATTCCCCGGGTTATAACATGGTATAGGTGGTTCGCGATAAAGTGACCACTTTTAAAGACTTTATTTTCCAAAATAATAATTTAAAAAATTGTATTTATTTCACCTTAGACGTTTGCTTTTTAGTGTCGTCCAATTTGCACACGTCCATCGTTACTTAGGTAGCGATACTTATATGAAAACGTGGACGAAAAGTACCGTAAACTGGGTATACTTCGCGCCAGCAAGTGTAACTTTACACCACCAAAAAATATAATTTCTGTGTTGCTAAATGAAAGACAAGTGATCGTATTCGATCGTATTAAATAATTTTTTTTTAATATCTTCGTGATGTGTCTTTATTTCACCAAACGACCTAGAAATAAATATTTTAAGTGGTGCAAAGTATACCCACTTTACGGTATGAATTATTTAAAAAAAAAAAAAACAGCTAGAGTTTTAGAAGTGCTCACTTTATCCCGAACCATCTATACACCTGTTGATGCTAACACAGGTTCAGCTTTATGGAGCGGTTTCACGAGTTCCGAACGAGTTCAGATCGCATTCGTTAAATGTAAACTACATTCATATTTAGTTTCGAACGACATATCATCTCTGCTGCCCGTCCATTGACTACTTCGACTAGCAAGCTGTGAAACAAATATGGCCACTATTTGGTGTGACATTTCGCCCTCTTTAAATTAAATAAACGTTTATGTTATAGCACTCATATTCTTGCTATACGCACAACAGCATCGGAGTAACATGCAAAATATTAATTATTTAACAAATCACGAATATTGAGTGTAGATTTTATAATAATTAAATACATTACATTTCAGGTTCTAAGTTTGTTGAGGGTATATAGTGCATTTATTTTATTCAATTTAGGAATGTTACCTTGAAGATAATATAACGCGGTCAAACATGGTTCCCAAATGTGTTCAGTGAAACATATTTAAGACCTCTAGTGTGACTGCGGCCATAGTCTTCGAATTTTATTGGAGTTACCAAACGAGGTTACGCAATGATAACACATGAGACCACGCTGTTTAGTTTTGCAGTGGTTTCAAAAATATTTTTGTAACGCAAATTAATACATATATCCTAAATTCGTTCTTACAATTTTAACACTTATATATCATCATTTGTATCTGAATTTTTATGCTGCAATACACCAAATGGATTTTTAGATTTTTGCCCCTGAAATGTCATATATTTTGCTGTCAAAATAAGCCAAAATGAAGCAAAATAATTTTTTGCTAGCAAACGGTACTTGATTTAAAAAAAACCGCTCTGCCAAAATTGTGTATCGTATGACTGTACACGGTCTCAAATTTTCTCAAAGCATTTGGTTTAAAAAAAATTCGAGTTATTTGCAATTGTTTGAAATAAGTGAAAGGTCATGACCTTAAAACTCTCATTTCGGAGGTCTCGAAATCGATTTATGGCTTAAACAATTCTGATTTCAGTTTTCCATAGTTTTCTGAAACAGTGGGGTGGTTCTTTAACAAAGGCAGTGGCTGATTCCTCTCTCAATTCCTGTCCTTGTACGAAGTTGTAACTGTCTCTAATGACCTCAACGTAAAGCCCACTAATCTATTCATGTAAGTTCGGAAACCAATAGCCAATATCAAAATGAAAGGCAGGATGGTTAAATTGAACTGTAAACTGGATAATGGAATTATTATATCATTGATTTAAGTACACCGCTAGTTATATTGTTGCTCAATGTTTACTGCCTCTAACTTTGCTAACGTCAACTATATGTAGTGATGTTTTAATATGTGTCATATTCCGTGAACACATATCCGATATGATGAGTCTACCGTGCATGGCATGCCACATGATATTTCATCTTTCGTGAACCACTGTAGCCTTTTTTAACTCAGGAAAAACTGCTGATTATTACACAGAAAATACTCTCAAAAGCAGTAACATGCTTATGAATGCCTAGCTGAAGGCTAAAACTAAAGGGAAAAAAATATTTCAACTTTGCATAGCAAGGCTATACGAAGTCACGCACTACTGGTTACGTATTGCGACGATATTTAGAAATATGATGGCGACGTCTGAAACTACAAATTAACTATGGCACGTCGTTAGAAGTCCCGATGATGTTGACGAAAGCCCTGGTGAACCGATAGTCCCACGTCTTATTACCTCATTAGCTCACAATTCTCAGAGCAGTGTTTCTATCAAGGTGGATTTGCACTAATGAATACTTGAGCGTCAACGTATGTGCTGTGACGTATCCAGAAGAACTGAAAGTGGTTGGTTCAATGCGATGGTCTAAAAATACCTTAGTAGGTCATATTCGTAGGTAGGGTTTCAACTAACCCAGACAGCATGCAAGCTTACGCCAAGACTGCATTTCACTTGCTTTAGGCTTACAAAAGCAAGCTTGCAGCAAGCTTGTTTCTTCCGGGCACCGTTATAGGTCTTTGGTAATAACTTTGCAAGCTTGTGGCAAGCCTGATGAGCAATTCTATTATGAATTTGCTCGTTTGTACGGTGTTTACATTCGCCTCCGCCATTTCCGCCGAGTAGTGTTGCTTGTTTTGCAAATTGACATACCATGTGGCGAAGTTGGGTTATGTTCTTTTAAATCATGTTAACGTCGTGTTAAGTTATTCCGCGCAGTGTTCCTGCTAGTTTGTAGGTTTCAGGAAAACTTCGTTACTCAGGTATCGTATAAATGCTGGAGGCTAGTTAAAGCAAGCTTGTCTCGTAAGGCTTGCCGCAAGCTTGTTGCGTCAGGCTTTTGCAAGCATGTTCTGTGGTAACTAGGAAGCTTGATTCAAGCTTGATTCAAGCTTGCACACTAGTCATGACAAGCTCGCATTGCTGTCTGGGAAATAGTTGAAGTTTATATCTTAAGTAGAAGTTTTTGGGGAAGCAGCCAATCATGGCGAAGCATATCCCATATACGACGCAGAGAAATAGCACCAACGGTCAAAACTGTTAACAAACCTAGATCTGTCCATTCTTCATCACTTTTCAGCAGGTTACAATAATACCTAACGACAAATGTATTTCTATATATTATGACTAGAGATGATGGTTTATCGCGGTAAAACTTGACTGTTTGCGGGATTTCAGCGTACGTTCAGTTTACCAGAAGATTACTGGCTTTCACTTGTACTTGGAGCTGTTACCCTATTTGACTGAGCCTATATGGATCCCGTTATTGTAATATTTGATACCTGTTATTGGTCTGCAGACAGCTACGTTGTGGTAGACGTACATCACCCAAACATATATGATGCAAGAAACTACAGTGCTTTCAGGGGTATGTTGGGAAAAAACATTTTCGCGATACACCGTCAACTCTAATTATGCGGTAATTATAATTTTAATGTTATACGTTTAAATCCTGTCACAATTTTTTCTTAAATTTCATGACCTTAATAGTATATCAGTAAATGTTTTTCCCATATTATGTAGCTGACTTGTACCTTTCAACAAATACATATCTAAATATATTTCTTTGCTGTACGCTCTATTACTGTAGAATTATTTTAATCGCAAACCAAATACTAAAATAATTTGTTTTGATCACAAAGAGTAAAAAAACTATTTCTCAGGTCGTAAATATGTGTTTATCGTTTTAAAAAGATTTCGACAAGTTTTTTTCTCTGTGTTATTATTGTCATTAATATTATATACATATAACTTATGTTCTGACACAATCAAAAGAATAACTTAAAAAATTTTATTCTTGTTAATTTTATGCTCTCTCTTTCATACGAGAATAATATTAAAACGAATTACTACCTGCAAACTAATATCTACATAAATTTAATTTTAATCTGCTGCATTAATTTAATGTTAACAAGTATAACCATTTATAGTTTTTTTTTAATTTTTAGTAAAATGTCACCCTTTATATTTATTATATCATCACTCTGGCACACCCTGACATTGGACGCGCCAAATACTGCAACCAGATGTCACTCTCATCTCAAATCACATTAGTCATTTCCGTTAAATGAGTACATTTCTATTTTAATTAACACAAATTCACTAATTTTTCGACATTGCGAATACATCGGATGGTATATTATGTAACTACTAGTGTCTAGTTATAATTACAAAGTATGCAGTCTTATTTACGAAACACTCAACGAAACTTACTTCTTAAAACCAAAAGAGATTGAAAGTTCGCAAGTGTGTAGTATTCGTCGGACATAAATAATTGCTGAAAAAGTCAGCTAAGAACCACTTGGTAATTGAACTTAAATATGAAAATAAAAATTTGTCAGTCTTATTCACGCGAGTGTTGCACATTTATAAACAAATACTAAACATTAACCTCTTGCGCCGGTATCGTTTGTACGAATACGAGTTCGGGATTATTAATAATTAATTATAACTATGTCACTCGAACAAAATATTTGCTGACAACGTTGGCAGAACAATTTCCTAGGATCAACTTTTTTTTAATGTTTGCGAATCGGCATCAAAATAACTGCTTACTTTTTTTTCTTTTTCTTTCATTCGTAGACTATGCACCCTCTTAAAGATATTCAAGTTCAAGTAACAACTTTGCGTAGTTACAGTACATATTATACTATTGTCATAATATGTAATGTTGTTATGTAAGAAAAGTGTAACAAAAGGTTACAGCATAGTTTGCAAATGTAAGTTAAGGATATTGTGATAATTTAAATTTTTCTATTTACCACGTACAGTACCATACTCAACTTCATCAAAAAAATCACAATAATAATTTATAAAGCATAACGAATAATTTCATAGAAACTTATTTTATAATTCACATTAAAGTATGGGGTTCATTTAATAAAATTCAAAGAATAAATAGGTACGGAAGGAAAGATATGGCGAGTTCAATTACCAGCATGTTTTAATCCATTGTCCTGTGCATTCTCAAAGCACGACCATTTGTACTACAGCTGCTACTCGCTGGAACAACAGACAATGAACTAATAGACGAGGCTTGATTATGTATAACAGCGGATTAAAACATGCAGGGGTTTCCTTAAGCGTTAAACTAAATAGTTATAGTTTACATCTTACGCAAAAGATGTTGCACTTACAAACTTAAGTAGAACATTGTGTGTATATATAAGTATACATATAAACATATATTGTTTGTTGTCATACAATCATAATCGTATAAAGAACAGGTGACACTTGCTCAGCAATTTCCAATTTTAAAATGTAAATCATTTGTTAATAAAGATGATGGAAATAAATGTTTTTATCTATTTCGCTTCGTATTTCTGTTATATTTCCTGTGATGTAAGAAATTACAAGGTTTTGATAAACATGAGACAAACTATGGGCTGATAATAATTGCGGTGTAAGACATACATATTCAGTAGTGTAGTTATTCACATTATATACATTTTGTAAAAGAATTTACTGTAAGAAATATTTTGCTCTTAACTTAATTTTTGTATATCGTTCGAAAATTGCCAGAATGCACTTGTTTACGTGAAAACTATTTTAACTGACTTACACCACTATAAACCTAAGCCTCTCAAATGTTGGCAGTGTAGTTGAAGAGTGTGAAGTGTTGTTCTTGTCTGTGCAGGGTTGGAGGAAGCATGGATAAACGGTCGCTACAGAGGCCACGGCTGGGTATGGAAGACATCAGGAGAAGAGATCCCCATCACGCCTGGAGCTGACGGCTATCCTCCTTGGTCCAGACCACCAGTCTCTGAGGACAAGACACGCAGAGAGTGTGTGGCTCTGATCCGCAACAACTCACACCCCGTCTTCTCTAACGAGGACTGCAGTCACCTCAAGTCCTTCATGTGCGAGACTAGTAAGTCCCTGTCTAACACAACACACCACACTTTACAAGGCCGTGGTACAGCAATTCATTGTTGAAAATGTTCGTTGGAATTCCGTGGGTTTTCGAAGTCAATAAAAAAAACGGATATTTTAGAAAACTTTTTTTTTTTTTTCATTTACCCAGTTTCTTTTCTGTTCCCTTGTTTGATCGGTAACAATGAGTTGTTCTGTAACAATAAGTTAAGTACAAAACATAGCTCAGAACTGGTTGGCAATGAAACTTTCTTGTCTCTGTTTCGTACAAATTTTGTTACCGTATCGATTATAAACTTTCTCGATAAGTTAGAGACTTGAAACATTGAATTTAGCTCACTGCATTATAATGCAGTCAGTTTAAGAGATGTTTTAAAAATTTTATTTGAATAATAAATTATTGCAAACTTTCACACATACAAGAAAAATAAAAAATTATATTATATGAAAATCTAATACACTGGGTTTTTAAAAAGGACTAAGAAGTTAAAAATAATATTTAATATTCTTATAATATTTAAAAGACTAAAACACGCACTACCCGTGAAATTGATAATTATTGCATAAACAGTTCACCTAAGTCACTAACAATGTTATCCCACTAGGCAACTCTCTACACTCCTGACCATTATGTGTTGCATACGGTCCATGTTTCTCGCTTTAAATATTTCAAGAATTTTCACAGGAGAAATTATTTTATAATCCGTTTAAAAACGTCGAATGTTAAAATATTTTATTTTGTATGTGATTACAAAAAATGTATTGGGATAGCCTAACGATTATAATTCCTTTAGCATATATTTTTTTTGCCGAAGCAGAAACTACAAAATTACGGCGTAGTAAATAATTTACACGTAACGTATCAACCAGCAACCTGTTTGTTCACAAATTTGACAGAAGCTATGCCCAAGGGCTGCTCTGTATTTTATTTATATTGTATTTTCAAATTTTAATTAAAATTGCAAGTATTAAATTCGTGTACCTCGCTTTCTTGCACCTCATAGCGACATATGTCCAGTGGTGGCTCGTGGGTTGTTGCCAGGAGGGACTGCAGATAGTCGGAACTGTACACTCTTGATGAACGCGCCGTAGACCAACGACCATGAAATATTTGCCGGCTACTAGATGTGTTGTGACCAGTCAGTAGTTAGGGGCACCTGCACATCAGCGTGTCAGTGGCTGTAGAGTCAACCAGCGCACAACCCTGTACAGCTCTTGGCAACTGCAGCCCTACCTGGCAACAACCCACGAGCCGCCACTGCATATGTGTAACAATGTTGGTGTGTTTGATTAAAGTGGCATTAGCAGTACGCAATATTACATCTTGTACAAAAACTTGCATGCGAAATACGGTGCAGAAATATAAAAAGATAACAAAATATATATATGTTGATTTATATATCTAGCAGAATGTTCACACCTAGCAGACAACTGCATGATAGTATCTGATATATTTTTTGAAACAAACATAGTAAATGTGTGTTTCAGTGCACTCCGAATCCCTGTGTGATCTCTCCTTACATGCACACCTGAAACTATTACTATGACTGCCGTTGGCCATGCGACCAGAAAATAACTACCAATATAATCTTCAGTTGAGTGCAATATGCAGGACTTACACTATATCAGGAATGTTCCATCTCGTGCGAGAGTAACACCTCGCAAGTGTTGCGCATATACAGAATGTCCAGAAACGGCCGAATAATAAGCACACCACTTGCATCCACAGGACTAGATAGCAGACGAAAATGTTAGTGGCAAAATGTTGTGCGATAATTTTTTTTCGTACACAATGTGGCAACACAGCACCGAGTTATACCTCTATTGCACTCTATACCCCCGTGTTGTGTTGCCACATCGTGCACGAAAAAAATTATCGTGTAACATTTTACCACTAACATTTTCGTCTCCAATTTAGTGCAGTATACGTGTGGTGCGCTTATTATACGGCCGTTTCTGGACATTCTGTGTAAGCTTTGCGTAATGGGTGCTTACCAATTAACTGACGTATTTTTATCACTTATTCAATTTTATCTACTTATAATCTCTATCTGACATATCACATAATTCACGATTGTCATGCTGTCAGTCACTGTCTGTCAAGTAATAATGAGAATTAGTTTACGACATGATCTTTACGTATTAGATTAATACTATTATATAACATGAAGAAATATACATTTATTCATTCCATAGGCCATGCTGTTTACATAATCTTTGGTAAAAGATTGCACAACTTAAACTTTATTTATTTGTTTTCAAACTCAAAAACGTGTGTGAAATATATAGTGCAGTTACTTATTGCCTATTCTCGCCATTTTAGATTATTAATGGTTTCGTATATCTGTTGTCGATAAGCTTATATAAGTGATATATTCACAATTTTATGTCGTCTATGTTCAGTTTGTTCCCAAATACAACAGATTATTTTATTTCTCTTTCTGTTGACAAATTAAATGAGAAAAATTTTGACATTCCTGGCACATTAAAAATTTGGCTAATGTTAAATTTAAATGGTCAGCCATGTCACGTTGTGCGCCCTATTATAACCTAAAATAAAAAAAAATCAGAAATGAAACCTGTAGAAACAGTTAAAATAATTCAAGATTGTGACCGTATCATTGTTAAAGTAGGGTTTCACCGAATAAATTGAATTTTGAAAATATGAATCCTAAAAATATTTTATTGAAATTCCTTTACAAAATATTGTTACAGTGCTTTTAACATATTACAAATGGCGTCGGCATTATGCGTACATGCACGTTACTAAGTTATACCGGAATACTCTGAAAATGCAAGAACATATTAATAGTTTGAAAAAAAAATTTATGTTGCCTCATAAATATTAGTCAGATGTAACAAAATTAAGAGTTTATAGTAACGTCATATATTTTACTAGAGTGCGATGATGAAACATGTTAAATACATGTTTCCAAACAATACAAAAACCTTAATTGAAAGGCTTAGAAGTGAAGTGACGTTCATAACATCTTCGATTCTCACACTAGCAGCATATTTAATAACAACTATTTTCTGTAAAATACCACAATATTATGGGCAAGGAGACTATGTCACATATACCTCTGAGCTAAAAAAAATATTCACTTTACACATTAACTACAAAAATATTAACTGAACTCATGTTTAATGAATATGCACTTACACCTCTTGGCTTTTAAGCTCTTAAATTTTAATCGCAACGGGGCTTTCGATGCCCCACTTTAAGGGCATGGGCCCGAGTTTCTTGGCTTTGGAGAGAATAATTATTTTTATTCCCAACCAGAGCCGCCACCGTCAAATTGTTCTGAACCTTGTTGCGAATTGTTTTTATTATGAAATGTAACTTTTCCAGATAAAAGGTATAAAGGTTTTAGACTATGTTTCACTTAAAAGTAAACTTAGTTAACTAATTAACTACCATAATACTGTATTTTGTTTCGAAAAAAATAGAGTACATAGTAAAACCAGTTATAAAGAAAGTTACAAAGCAATTTTACGTAAATCACCTTCCGTTTATTATTAAAAAATAATTATTGTCAAAAATGTAGAAACTTGGGCCCAAGCCCTTAAATCTCGTCATCAGTCGCCATATTGGGTTATTTTATTTATTTTATTTATTTATTTATTTTCTGAAATTCTGAGGTGAAGAATGTGAAATTTGCTGATATAGCGTGAATTCTATTTAACTCTTGGAACAGTACATGCATTGCAGTTGAACTTTTAACACGTATTTAAGCTCCAATCAGTCCAGAAAATTAACAGTATAAAATAAATAGCTTCACTAATCGTGGCCTAAATACGCATTTCTAGTACAACTACCATGTTTGCACTGTAACGCAAGGTAATCATTATTTTCTCTGTAATAGCAACATTCACATTTTGCTTCTCAGAATGAAAAAAGACAAAGAAAATTACCCAATAATGGGACTGACGCGGTGCCCTATGGGAAACATATATATTTTCAGCGGTTGTAAGGCGGCTGGAAGTTCTGGACACGTTCGTCGGCTTTGCGCGGAGGTTCATCGTGTACAAGGGGACTGTGCCCTTCGACCAGGCCTTCGCCTTGTGTCGGGGCAACCACACCTACATGGTGGAGCCTACAGTGCCTGAGGACATACAGTTCCTGGCCAAGTCCCTCACGTCTGCATCTCATGGTGAGCCCTGCCAACGTACTTCACAATAGCACTTAAACTACAATAACAAGTACCGTCAACCGTGCTTACTCGGTGTGTATATATATATATATATATATATATATATATATATATATATATATATATGTATATATGTATATGTATATATGTATATATGTATATATATATACATATATATGTATATATATGTGTGTGTGTATACACACATATTGTTAAGTTGTTAACAGTGCCACTTACTCTTTAGGCCATCCGCCCGGCCCCCATGGGCATGGGGAGAGATCACGGTCTACCACGCAGTGGCCTTCAGCTAACAGACAGTTGGGACCACCATCCCCCTTGGCGAAACTCTGATCTGAGCCTCCGACCACCTTCCAAAGGAGGAGCCCATCCAAGGATCTCACCCGCTGTTCTGCCCCCCGACTGATATCCTCAGTTCAGCCGCCTCTTGGTTGTAGTCGGGTCCTATCTAACCCCTAACAGACTCACCGGGCCTGCTCCCGGGAACTTAAGTAGCCAACACTTCGATCTGTCACAGAGGAACCGCTTAGGACAGCAAGAAAACCTAAGACATTATCTCAAGATTTTTTTTTGTAGTATGACCATTTGGGTCAGTGGTTAGAGCTTCTGGCTGCTGGTCCAAGGGTCCCGGTTCTATTCCCGTCCGGGGAGGTAAACATTTACAGTTGTCTCTCTGGGTTCAGGACTGTGTGTTGTCATTCTCATACTGCAGAAGGCAATCAACTTACCTAGTCGACATTAAGGTTTTCATCACTCCGCACCGCCGTGGTTATAAACGTGCCCTCTGGCACAATACCACTGATTATAATTTATTTCGTGTGTTGCTGTTCCGATTGAAAAAATAATAATACTGAATATTTAAGGTGTGAAACAAAAATTCTAGGAATAGTGTCCCACTTACCTACTGTCCTAAGTAACCCCAGTTGACAGTACAATAATGTCTGTTCTGTGTTAGCTTCGGATTCTGTCTCATATTTTGGCATCTAGCGCCTTTATCTAGGTTATAGGGTAGCTCTGGAACAATCCGTGATGTTTCCTTAGTGGGCAATGCTTCATTATGTGTTCCAAAGTCTGTTTTAGAGCCTCAGGGTCAAAGGTTGAGACTTGCAAAGTCCCATTAATGATTGGAAGAGTTATAAAACCTCACAGTTAAAACTGTTTTCGTTATGTAAATGAGATGGAGCAGAGGCAAAACACTCACCTTGCATTCGGAAGGACCCGGGTTCGATCCCCAGCTCCGGGCATTATGCTAGGTTTTTCCGAAACCACTCCAGGCGCATGCTGTAATGATTCCTTAAACATGCCCTGGCCGACTCTTACGCTCTTTCCCCACGTGTTCTACCAAGGGCTTGTGGTGCTCGAGGGTACAGACTAGTGACCAAATAAACAACATTAAAACTTCTTATCAACTGATTGGTAACTGGTAAAAAAAAAAATCTTCGCTGTCAATAGGAAGCCGTAAATATATTTTTTGAAAGGTGGTATTGTGATATGTGTATATTTTTTATAAGCAAAGTAAATAACTTATCTAACTTATCTATATGGAGCTAAAGTGTAACTAAATTTACCATTAAACTGTACTACTAAACTGGTTTAATTTCAGCACAAAACTGTATTACCATCACTGTAAATTTAAAACAAAAATTTTCTTTACGAGTGAGTAAGATTTTTGGTCAGCGTTCAACATCGATGTCTTTAACGCTGGTGGTGACATGATGTGAGTATTTAGCAGTGCCGGAATGAAAGGATGGGGGAAACAGGAGATCCCCGAGAAAACCCACCGACCAGTGGCATCGTCCGGCAGGATTCCCACATGTGAAAATCCGGGGACCGAACCCGCCGGGAATCGAGCCCGGGTCACCTTGGTGGGAGGCAAGAGATCTGACCTCTCAGCAACCGCGGCCCCATTTTCTTTACGAAAAAAGTTAATTTGTTAAGGTACGCGCGCACTACGGCGTCACGGCAAGGACGGACAGACGGATGGTACGGACGGGAAGTCTGGAAATATTCCGATCCACCCGGCGGTACCGGTGGTTTCGGACGGCACGAATGTTTGGACAGTGTCTGGTGAGCCACTGCAATGGGGCGGGCGGCACAGCACACACCGCACTGTCTTTTAATTCCCTCGCTCGAACTTTCTGTCGGACGGCCGAAGCTGCTGATCGTCCGTTCCCGGCCGTCCCGCCGTGGTGCGCGCACTTCTATTAGTCTACACATTAAATATTTTTGTATTCTTCTGTGACGACCGTCCGTTCTTGCCGTGAGACGCCGTAGTGCGCGCGTACCTTTATGGTTCAAGTGTTGTAAGAGTGTAAATTTACAGAACTCCGACAGCACGAAGTGACATTTGCGCGGTACTGAACAGCCAGTTGAATGCAATACACTTCTGACGTCAACACGATGAAAACAGTCGTTTTCTGGTAATCAGCAGAGCTACAATTTTCTGGCGAAAAAAAAAGTCGTCCCCTTTGGATTCAATTCTTTATGTGCACATCTGCCGCTCTGCTTCATGGTCAGTGATTGTATTTATAAATTTTCAATGGTCTTGGAGTTCTACTGATAAATCCCAGGCGTATGTAGCCACAACAGCTCTACTCTGATTGACGCAGCCAAGTGAGGGACGCGTCTGAACAAAGAGAAGTGACCGAAAACCACGAAGCAGGGCTGCCGATGTACATGTATGGCACTGAAACAAAATGCTGCAAAAAATTTTCAACGGAAAATTGTGGCTGTAGTAGTGACGAGTGAAGTTAAGAGATTTTGCACAGTGTTTAACATCTAGGTATTCAGCGTTGGTGAGAGGTGCCATGACGTGAGTAATGAGCAGTGCTGCAATGAAGGGCGAGCGAAACGGGAGATCCTCGAGAAACCCGCCGACTAGCGGCATTGTCTTGTGAGAAAAGCCGATGACCGACCCAGCCTTAAATCGAATCCGGATCACTATAGTGGGAGGCAGGCGCTCGAGCAACTGTGCCAACCGTGGTTCAGTGGCTATAGTAATCAGTCTTCATAAGACGGTGCTAAAAATTGCTGAGTTAGCTGTGGAGAGTATAAAATGTCGCTTTGGCAGTTGTCATGAATAAGCAAGATATGGTTCGGCGGACATGAGGAGAACTGGTGGCAGTAGCTGGACTCGGGCGAGAAGTTTGGCCTGGTACCTCAGTCTGACGGCTATCCTCCTTGGAGTAGCGCCCCGCCTACAGTGACGTGTTGGTGTTTGTTGTCAGTAATAAGCAAGGTGTCGCTGGGAGGACGATGTGAAGAGAGCTGGTGGCAATGGCTGGACTCGGGCGAGGAGTTCGACCTGGTACCTCAGTCTGATGGCTATCCTCCTTGAAGAAGCGCCCGCCTACAGTGACGTGTTGGTGTTTGTTGTCAGGAATAAGCAAGGTGTGGCTGGGTGGATGACGTGAGGAGAGCTGGTGGCAGTGGCTGGGCTCGGGCGAGGAGTTTGACCTGGCACCTCAGTCTGATGGCTATCCTCCTTGAAGAAGCGCCCGCCTACAGTGACGTGTTGGTGTTTGTTGTCAGGAATAAGCAAGGTGTGGCTGGGTGGATGACGTGAGGAGAGCTGGTGGCAGTGGCTGGACTCGGGCGAGGAGTTTGGCCTGGTACTTCAGTCTGATGGCTTTCCTCCTTGAAGAAGCGCCCGCCTACAGTGACGTGTTTGTGTTTGTTGTCAGGAATAAGCAAGGTGTGGCTGGGTGGATGACGTGAGGCGAGCTGGTGGCAGTGGCTGGACTCGGGCGAGGAGTTTGAACTGGCACCTCAGTATGATGGCTATCCTCCTTGAAGAAGCGCCCGCCTACAGTGACGTGT
>PNEQ01071195.1:0-26569 GCA_003012365.1 Medauroidea extradentata
CGGGGGACAGGTCAGTGGGCGAGATCCGGGGATGGGTGGCCCTTGGCTCTCTCGCTAGCTTCTGTCTTCCTTTGGTAGGTGACATGGAGGCGCAGTTCTGCGTTCCGCGAAAGGGTTCGCGCGGTTCCAACAGACTGTTAGCCGAAGTACACTGCGTGGCAGAGCGTGATCTCTCCCCTCGCCCATGGGGGCCGGGCGCTGGGATGGCCTAGACTAAGAGGCACCGTGAATAAAGAAAGCCACACGAAAGTGTGAGTAAACATAGTATGTCCCATGAGGTGCAGGCGAGTCACAGGGCGATGTCACTTGAGCCGCATGGGCCACCCTTGGCGGTGGCCGGCGTCTCACAGGACATCCAGACGACCACGGCTTCGTCTACTAAAGGTAAGTGTAACACGAACATGACAGATACGCTTAAAGGTGGTCACAGGCAGGACAGTTTGAAAGTTAAAGCGAGTGATAGGCGACCATGGAGTTCTCGCTCGAGCCGCCTGGAAGCTCTTGATGTTACCCGACGAGCGACAACTGTTAAAGACCTGAGCGGCGGCAAAGGTAAACGCAAAAAGTAATGATGACAGTCCACACCTTGGCAACCCTGAACATGTGTAGAGTCTCGATAAATGTCAAAATTTAAGAAATTTTACGTGTCATGTACCTTAATGCGATAGATGTTTTATTTTTGCAAGAAATTGTTCCCAAAGCGATCCCTTTCTTCTGGAATGTGAATTTATACGTGAATATTGGTGATCATTCCTCCGGTACGGCTTTCGTCACGAGAGATGGGTTTGAGATTTCCAATATCTTACGTCACCCCTCTGGTCGAGTGATTGCTGGCGACATACAGGACGTCCGTCTAGTAAAGGTTTACGCCCCCTCTGGGGCGCAAGCGAAGTGCGAACGAGACATTTTTTACACTACGAACATTGTCCCTTTTCTACACTGCGGTGGAAACCGATTGACTCTCGGTGGTGACTTTAACTGCGTCATAGGTCCAATCGATCACGAAGGTGGGTCTAACCCGATAAATTGGCTGCTGTTGGAGATTGTACGTCACTTAAAACTACTGGACGTAACAGATATTGTTCCATGTCAGAAACCACATTTCATATGTGTCACAGTGAAATCGAAAACACAGCTGGACAGGTTTTATGTCTATACTGAATACAAGACTGACATTGCATCATATACTGTCCTCCCCATTGCTATCAGTGATCATCACATGGTCATGATCACACACAGGGAATTTACATCTGTATGGAGGCGGGGATGCAAATACTGGAAAATGAATACTGAGTTATTATGTCATGCTTACATTAAAGAGGAATTTCAACGTGAATGGAACGTATGGATTGAGCACCGACGTCAGTATCCGACTACGATCACCTGGTGGGACCAATATGGCAAACATAAAATACGGACATTTTTATGACACACTCGCAGCAAATAGCAGCACAACGTGCCCAAACATTTTCTTTCTACGAGACTATTTTACACGAGTGGCAACAGTCAGCTGCAGACGATCCGGTCACTCTAGACCGCATCCGAGCGGTAAAACAGAAGATACTAGACGTGCAAGTGGCAAAATTTTCTGCTCAGTCTGCTCTGCTTAAACACGTATCCATAGCAACGGGAGAAACCCTGAGCCTATGCATGGCATGCAAGCAAAAGCACCATCATGGCCAATTAGCCATCACCAAACTCAGTGACCAAGACGGGGTAGTGAATTTGGACCAACACTCTATCGCGAAGACATGCATAGAATACTACTCACGGTTATTTACACCAGAAGACATACAGGCTGGGGCACTTACGGAAGTACTGTCACACTGCACAGAACCGATTGATCAGGAGTGCGCTGGTGGGTTGGTCGCTCCGGTGATGGACGCGGAAATCTTCGACGCCATTAAACGGCTACCTCACGATAAATCTCCTGGCGCGGATGGACTCCCATACGAGTTTTACTCACATTACTGGGACATAATAGGACCGGCTGTTGGAGACATGATACGGGACGTTCTTCGCACTAAATCACTCACCAAATCACAACGTGAAGGTGTCATAGTCCTGGTGCCGAGAACACACACCGCAGACCATTGAAGATTACCGGCCGATAACGCTATTGAATACTGACTATAAGCGAATAATGAGGGTGATTGCAAAACGTATCCGACAGGTCCTAGGGCAAATCATATGTGCGAGGCAAACCTGCTCGATCCCTGGGCGGAAAATACTCAACAGTGTCTCGGCACTGCGAAATGTGTATCTACAAGCCAAGATTGACAAAAATACTGGCACATTTCTCCATTTAGACTTTCATAAAGCATTCGACAGACTGCATCACGATTTCATTCCGGCAGTACTGCGTACGTTCGCCTTTCCACACGAGGTGATAGACTGGGTGTGGATGACATTCAGAGATATTTCCTCACAGATACAGATCAATGGGCATCTAACGCCACCCATTCCCAATCGGAGATCAGTCCGGCAGGGGTGTCCCTTATCCATGATTTTGTTCACGATTGGTTTAGAACCTTTTCTACGTCTCTTACATGAATGCATGGAAACGTCTCCTATAGGGCGAGGTTTGATACATTTCACAGCTTACGCCGATGACGTCATTTGCATCGTACGGTCGCAACAGGACATCGATGCGATCACTCAGTGCGTCGTGCAATACCAAGCAGTCTCTAACATGCAGGTGAATAATCAGAAGAGTGTTTTTTCTGCCCTGAATAATGTCATCACTACTTCGCCACAATTTCAGAGATGTCGAACAGTTGAAGATATTAGGTATAACCTTTTATAAGGAGCTATCCGAGCTGTTGCAGGAGAATTGGACGGAAGTGGTATCTAAGTGCCGCGGCAAAATGATAGCCTTCGCGACAAGGAAACAAAATATAATACAATGTGTCCATACTATCAATGTGTTCGTCCTTTCTCAATTTATTCCAATACCGCCCTCTCAACTGGCGCAGATTATAAAGTACACAGGCTGGTATATCAAGAAATCTCAATTTTTGAAAGTGGCACGGACACAACTGCATCTCCCAACGAGTGCTGGTGGTTTGGGGCTGACAGACATTAAGTCAAAAACTACAGCGATGTTCTCGGCGAATGATATTGACACTTTTCTACACGGCGAGGAGACTTCAAAGAACATTCAACGTCATATATCTACAACCACCTTCATATCCTTCCTGCACAGTACCGGAAGGTATGTGTGAAAACAATGGTATCCATAACGACCATGCAAACAGGAACGTGTGGGACAACGAAGACTTTATACATGACACTCCGTAAAGAGGAGTGCAGACATGTCACGATGCGTATTTTTCGATCCACGGTCAATGTCGTCCAATTCTGCATGGAACTGTCTGATACGAACACACCAATGTGCTTACGGACTGCGCTTTTTATGTATCATACTGATATTATACAAACGGTCTACAAAAGAAAGAAGATAGGGCTCACCAGAACTGTTGACTGTCCATGGTGTGGACGCGTAGACACGGCACTACATAGGGTAATTTCCTGTTCGGCAACACAACACATCTGAAGGCGGACTAAAACAAGAATCGCTAATATTATGTGTCTTCCAGTAATAGACCTTAATGACAAAGACATCGTAGATCTTTGATTTAAGCTCTTCCCAATGATTAGACAACGGGCGGCTGTTTGGTTCCTCGCACACACTATTCATATCACAGCTGTCCAGGACTCCCCAGTGACACTAAGTGACTATATTCAAATACTTCGCACAGGACGATGGGACTTCCTACAGCATAACATATTAGAACGACACTATGGTGTATATTTGTTTGGGTTATAGTGTTATACCACCCATCTCACAGCGTGTTGGCAGACGATTGCATTCGTTGTGTCACGCTAATATGGGTCATGGACGTACATGATATGACTGTTATAATGTGTTTATTATATAGTGTGTATTCTCATGTATGTATACTATTATGTGAATTCTATTGTGTGTATCATAATGGGTGTATAGGCGTGTTTCATTAATACTATAAAAGAAAAAGTAACAAAATATAAAGATGGTTAGAGCTTCTGCCTAGCAAATGTAAGATTGTGGGTACGAATCCCAGCAACTTCGAAAAATTTTTCAGGTAACTAAATAGTGCGTCATAAACTCGATAACACATATCTGATAAAGAAATGTAGTATTTCTAGAAAATGGTGTGCTAGTAGATTACAGAAATTAAATTTTTTTCTGCAGAAAACTGATAATATGTTATTTTACGGAGGGTTCCGTTATCAAGAAAAACTGAGTATCCGTTACTTTACTAAGATTTCTGGATAATTTTCTGCCAGTACTTTTCCGTGATTTCACAGAAATTTTTTCTAAAAGTGTAGTCTACCATGCCTCTTCATTGCAGTCCTCCGGCAGTATGGGTATTGCGTTTCAGCTTATTGTGCAGGCTTTTTCGGTGCAGCCAGGATGCAGGAAAACTGTCGGGAGAGAAAAAAGTTTCATCACATTAATAATGTTCAGTACGTTTTGCTAGGAAATAATTTGATACAGTGACAAATATAAAATAAGTAGTATGATGAACATGACATACCTTCAGTTAGAGTATCCATGTGGTAGAGTGTTTACTCCATCTTCGCACACACATCGCTTGTCTTCTAGCCAAATAAGCGCCAGTTTGTTGCTACATTCGGAACATAGTTGCTTTTCCGTGATCTTATACTATGTACAGTTACTCGCATATCCTTCTCTCTGTTCAGAGCTCTGATGTAGTCCTGGAAGGTAATTTTCTTTTTGATCACACATATCTGAATTCCTTTAGCCTTCTTGAATACATTCTCGCAGCACCTGTAGGCATACATCTTCGCTTGCAGTCCTACAAACTCCGTCATAGGCACACCGTTACATTCGTCTTTGAATTTGCCTATAACCTTTTTGTTTTTAGGTGAGTAGCATGGATGGTTGACAGGATAGGATAGTAGTATGATTTGGCCAAATCTGGCATATGGAATCTAAGTGTGGCGCCCGCCCGAGTGAGGCGCCCCCCATGTTGTGATGTCATGGCCCCGACTGCCATTGTGGATGACCTTGACCTTTAACCTTGACCTTGACCTTGAGTGTCAAATTACCAAATATTTTCCAAAATTTCGAAAATTTCCAAAAAATTTCAAAAAATTAAAAATTTTCAAAAATTTTTCATTTCAAAAAATTCCGAGAAAAAATATTACCTCCATCTTGTTTTCGGTCGCCATATTGTTTCCCCCTGCCATCTTGGTGTTTCTTCCGAAAATTTTTCTATTTCGTGTTCCATTATAAACCACACATATTTAATTAAAGACTTTTTAATAAACGTTTTTAAGAAAAAACTATTTAATAAAAAAATTTTCTATAAAAATTATTTAATTGAATCAATTATCGACACGTCTTACCCGGACGAGCGCCTTTGACACACTGACCTCCCTCCGCAACTTTTTATGCGTATATATGTTAACTAATCCCCCCTCCCCTTCCCTATCCAGTCCTTTAATTTTATTTGGCAGTTAGTCACGTAATGAATTTCACCCCTCCTTCCCCTACTTTCCCCGCTCACCGACACTCGTGTTATAACCCGCTCAAACTACCACCCCCTCCTCCACCTCCCCTTAACCTTCCAAAAATAGTTTTTCCTTCTACTTTATGTACCATTTCCCCCACCAACATTTCCACTTGCCAATAGGAACGTCTTCCCCCCCTCATTTCACAATGGTTTAATAAAAAGCTATGTAATGCATGGGAGCACTCAGTATGTTTTTATCCAGCATCAACTTATCTCTTCAGATGAAATGTATGCTTGTTGTTGATCCAGACAAAAAATATTATCTGCTATAGTGGCATATGGAAGGTATAAATCTTTATCATTGCTGGACAGAGAGAACGAGCTACCGTACTTGCCAAAAGAATTTCTTCTCGTCTTCGCACTGCACGAGGTACCATCAGTGTACAAGTTCTGACCAGATCATCTAAAAGAAGACGAGGACATTCTCGACTGTTTTCCATGCAAGGAGTGTTTCCGGGGCCATACTTCGCTTTCAGACATGCCACATCGTAGGAGTTGGTGCAAGGCGCTACGACGCTCGTCAACGACCAGCACTTCATCCACTACATTACGCAACATGACTAATGACAGCAGTACTCCAAAGAAGCCTACCTGCGAGACCGAGTAGTGACGTTTTTCCCAAGTAAATTGCACACAGTAACATGTACTGTAACATCCAAGGCTTTCGTTCGCAAGACACATTCGCCATCAAGCAGGTGTCAATATTGGACAGCGACGATGACCTGACAACAAAAGTTTTCACCTTCGAACCACCATGCCCTTGGGATCATCTGAGCCGTACCACACACCAATTGTACAGACTACAAACGTACCGGAAACATGGACTTAAGTGGGATTCTGGCAACATTCCATACACCCAAATACCCAATGTCTTGGGTTACATTGTAAATGAAGATTGTCCAGTGTTTGTCATCGGAAACAGACAGAAGCTTGTGTTAAGTAGTGTGTGCTCAAGCAGCACTAAAATTATCGATACACAGAAGACGTTTAGCTGCCCTACATACTGGAAACTTGTTGAAATGTATAGTGATAAACTTCACAACTATGGGAAAAAAAAATTTTTGCGCACAGTGTAACTCGGAAGCCCTGAGACTTTGGTTTTATGATAACCCATGGTACATGTAATATTTCATGATGAACGAGAGAGAGACTTTGCTGTACAGAAGTTAATACTAAATGTAATATTAAAAATGTCAATGTATTGTATTGTGAATAAATAGTTTTAAAGAAATAATTTGGCTTTCCGTTTATGAAACCGTCATGTATTAAAATACATAACCAGAATATCAAAATAATATAAGTGGTTTAAAAACACACTGTAGCTAATGTTTACCATGTATACTTAAGCTCTCAACAGAGGTGTTTACCTAACAAATAGCCACTCACTACCAAATTATAAAAAAGTTGACAATTCAGTAAATATATATTCATTCCCTCAAAAAAAGTACTGTTCCATCACAGGATGGAGAAAAGAATTTTGCATAATGACTACACATCATATGTGAGTTTGTGTACAAGTAAAACATGTATAAAAATTACTTTCACAGTAGACTATGGGCGAATTAGAATCATATACGTAGCTATCTAGCCTCTGTGCGTCGTCGCGAGAGAGACGTAGCGAGTTTTTATCTGTAACTTTAAACCTCTGCCCGGCAAGGAGTCTATGTTGGGGGGAGGGAGGGTGAAGCACGATGTGATGGCCGAGTCGTGTGCGTGCTTGCAGCTTCTGTCTCACCATTAATTCGACATGGACAATGTAAAAAACATATAACTTTGCGACTTTACAAGTTTATATTTTGCAAACGGCCGCTTCGAATTGAAAAATACAAACACTGTTGAATTTATTTTAAAATTCTGAACAAGTACCATGTAATTTTTTTTTCGATGTGTCCACAGGGCTTGTACTAGAAAGGTCCTGGAAAAAAAATTATGTTTAATGCCGTGTAAGAAAAATTAAACAAACAATTATTTGCAAAAATAATATGGTACAATCATGCAAAACACTTATTTCAAAATATCTTTCTCATTGATCCAACTATTTTATCTATCACTATGTCTAACCAAACGTACGTACACTTGACCTTTACGTCGTTTCAGTATCTTCTCGACCAAATACATATCAGGGAACTTCGTACGTTGTATCTCTTCTGTATAGAAACCTCCGACAATAGGCTCGCCATGTAGATCTTCTAAATAATACATGCGTGGGAACGAATGTCGTATATGCACAATCCTGTATAGTTCAGCCGACCAGTTGTGACGGTAGGCCTTATGAAACACTCCACGTTGCTTCGTGATTCGAAACAAGTCTTAAATAGACGTTTAGGCTTGCGAGGATCCTTCTTCTTCTCGTCGGAGTATACAGAACGAAGCAAGACATCGTCCTTAACATCTTTAGGCTTCATGTGCGTTGTGGAGTGAACCGTACTGTTATATTCACGAACAAGTATCGGTAGTAACACCACCCATTTGTAGTACCCATTAGCTGCGATAGTTTTTGTAGCTGATTTATGAAGTTCGCTGGAAACAGCATATTTGGTCATTTTACTATGTAGCCGGCCTCGCTCAATTCCTCAGTTATGGAAATTATCTCATTGGTGTGTGATTGGTTGCCTGCTGCTTGCAAAGCCAGGAGGATTCTCAACCTATCAACCAACTCGTTTGGATCGTCCCAGAAAATGTAGTCGATTTTATTTCGTGATACAAGTTTCTGAGTTAAACCTGTAACAACAGACCTGTTTAACATAGGAAATTGTCCAGCAATAATGGAGAATTTTTCGTGCGATGTATCTTTAAATCTTCGTGTTGCAGGATTATCGTTGATGTAATGTGCATTACTGTACCGCAGCAACAGACGATACCTGCGCAGATCTGATGCAGTATAATGTCCTGGTCGTCTGCGAAACAAAAGTTCACACAGTCCCTGCGTGATTTTTTCAACGATACGATTGCCGAGTTGTAGTATATCTCCTGCCAAAAACTTTACTTCTTTATTTCCGAGAAACCATTTGCCATCATGGTTCTGCAGACTGTATACTGGATCGATGTTCCAGTCAGAAAACGAATCTATGTATTGGTTAAGAAGCGAGCTAGCTTCAGGCCCCTCTTCGCGCACTCGTTTTGGCACTCGCTTGTGCATCAGTTCAATCAAAGGCCTATCGTCTTCGTCCGAATAATCGTCTCGGTCAGGTGCAATTCTTTTACGTTTTTGATTCGGGTGTTGTTCTTCCTCTTTGATTTCCTGTTTGATTACTACTGTAGGTGAAGTATCTTTGCGAGTACGTGACGCGAGTTTGTCGAGACGACTGGTGATTGGTCGGAAGGCTTCTTCTCTTCTAACCTCGTGAGCTAATCTGTTATTTTTAGCTAGTAAATATTTTGTGCGTACTGCATCTATTGCTCGCTGGAGATCACTCGTCAATGCAGTCCCGTCTTTCATTGTTAACTGAGTAGAAAGTATGTTTATGTATTATATTTATACGTTCGTTGTTATTCGTGATTCTCCAAAATGACTTTCTCAATTTTAACGAATCGCTCAGAACACATGTCATGTATCTTTTTGCTGTGTCTGACAAGGTCTGTTTTCGTAGCTAGTTTCGAAATAAGCGTGTTTAGCAAGGACCTTAATTCATCTTGTCTTTGTGCATTAGAAACATTAATTAAATCTCGTAGTCTAGCTTTTATGCCATGTACATGTTGGTCGTTTGCAATCAGGTCGTCCAGCAGTTTATTCTTAACACTCTCAACCTTTTTTCCAATGAGCGACAAGTCTCTGCGAATACTAGTGATACATGCTTCAGTCAACACATTTCCAGAAACTTTATCACTTCCAAACTTGGGAACAGTACCGTTACTCATGGTCGGGCACGTATGATAAACTGATCGAAACCTCTTCTATAACGCCCCTTATGAAGGTCGCAGTCTTTCACCATCACTAGAAATGCAAACTTATTTTTCCAGCATAAAGAACACATGTCTTTGAATTCAGCAAATGTCATGCCTGTGTTAACATGATCGTCATACACATGACACAAATTTAGCTCATCCGTACGAAACAACACCAACAAATTCGCACTATCGCGAATTAAATGTTTGGGTATGCGTGAATACATCTGACACAAATAGAAGCAGTCAACACCCACATGACAACCCATGCAAAAGGACTCTTGAATAAAATTTTGTTTCTCGCAAGCAATGTCGTCAAATACAATCACAGAGTTCATCTTAGCTTTGGTATAACTTGGTCATTGTCACTGCACAGAAAATAACGGATTTCTTCTATAGTCTGTAAAATTCGAGCCAGTCGTTGGTACTTCGGCTGCTGGAGCGATTTCGAGTATATGTAAACATTTTCAAATCGAAGTCCGTTCAGTTCTTCGAATAAACTAAGAAGTACGCAGGTTTTTCCCCCACTACTTGGCCCGCTATAATCGATCTGATCATGTTAGGCAGTAGAATACCATGGCATGATTCATGGGTTGATACATCAGCTTCTGTCACATGCACAGGAAGAGTAACTTTCTTTTTGATTATCTCCATGATACTGAATCAAAAATGAATAAAATAAGGATATTTATACATTTGTAGCTCAGTTTACTCCTATGTCTCTTAGAGTGAAGACAGAAAAATCAGGTCACGGTATCGTCAACTCCCTTATCAATAGTCTACCAGTCGAGTTACATATTCCCGGATTTAAGTTTTGTGGACCAGGAGCTAAGTTGAAGAAGAGGTTAGCGCATGTGACAGTGGTATGAACACACTTGATGAAGCTTGCAAGTGGCACGACGTAGCTTACGACCGACACAAAGATTTAGAATCTAGGCACAAGGCAGATAAGTTAGTAGCATACAGCGCCGACGAAATACCTAAAGCGCCAGGCACAGATATCAGAGAAAAAATGGCATCCTGGGGTGTCTCCAACATAATGAAAGCAAAAGTTAAATTAGGTATGGGTTTGCATCCAGTCAAAACAAAAAAAGCATGTAAAACAAGTTCCAAGAGAAAAAATCGCATGCCAAGAAAAAATCGGGGTACGAAGACGGGAGGCTTCCTGCCCGCACTAATTCCTGCTATAGGAGCCCTGGCCGGTATTGCAGGTGCAGTAACGAACATTGTTAGTGCAGCGAAGAAAACTTCTAATGACCGTAAACAGTTAGACGAAAACACTCGTCACAACCGTAAACCAGAAGCAATTGCTATGGGTAAAAAAAACGGACTAGGTTTGTTCATTCGTCGTCCGTACCACGGTGGAGGTGCAGGAAAGAAGAAAATGAAAAAGCGTCGCGCGAAAAGATCTTAAGGTCCCTGCCTAGATGACCACTCACTAACATTGACATAGAAGTTTACGCACGCAAACTAAAAATACCATACTTTAGGGGAGTGTATATGCGTAATAAACTACCTTCAAAACCCAAACAAAATGAATGTGGTATAATAAACCAGGATACTTCACATGTTCCCGGCACACACTGTGTAGCATACAAAAAGTGTGGGAGAAGAGCTGTATATTAACGACAGTTTCGGCAATTTGCGACCACTGCCCGAACTGTGCAAGTACCTCAAAACATTTTACTGACTTACAACTATGTAACAGAGCAATCACCAAACTCATGGAACTGCGGACATTTGTGTCTTTCATACCTAGTAAAAAATAACGAAAAGCGAATTTAGCTTAATATATAAAACAAGTTGCGCACCTATTACTTTTCGTCAGTATGTTTGTTTCAATCATTATGAGTGGTAATACCTCTGAACTGAGAGCTACATTTTACCTGTCTCTGGAACTAGAAGAAGGAGACTGGAGCATCGGTCTCATTGATTTCCAAACTTACAATTCCGTGGCTAATATCGAACAAAATAAAAATGCATTTTTCTGCTATGTGCAAAAGGAACGTCTGAAACGAGGGAAATCAACGTTCCTACCGGAGCTTACGAATTAGGAGACATAGCTAATTTCATCAAGAAGTCTCTACCAGCAGACGTAGCTTTCGAACTGTGTGGAAATCCAAACACCTTGAAGGCGGAAATACCCTGCAGTGAAAATATAAAATTTTAAAAACAGGATGCTATTGACACAATGCTGGAGTTCGAACCCAGAGTATATGAAGCAGGACAAACGCACGTGTCTTCGCAACCAGTCAACATTATGGCAGTAAATGTGATACATATAAATTGTAATTTGGCAGATAGCAGCTACGTGAACGGAAAACCTAGCAGCTCGATATACGAGTTTTCACCCATCGTTGAACCTGGATATAAAATCGTGGAAGTACCCCAAAGTATCATTTATATTCCGGTCGTGGCAAAGAGCGTTCAAGAAGTTACTGTGTCAGTGGTTGACCAAAATGACAAAATAATAAATTTCAGAAACGAAGAAATCACTCTACGACTACATTTGATAAGATGGGCCTAAAGTTTGTAAGAAAAGTTAATATAGGTAAGTGAGCCATCGAACCCAGGATCAGTTGGTCTAGAACCATTGGTGCGCTAACAGCTACTAACGTCAAGTTTCTCTGTGCGCAAGGCTACAAAGTGAATCGGAAGGGCAGACAACATTCTCGATGTAGCATGACGAGCTGAATTTGACGACCAAATTGAAAAACAAGAATACCATTTCTACCAACCGTATCTGGGGAGGCCCGTTCGCGCCCCGGAGAGAAGTTTACATTCCAATACAATGCCAGGGTATCTACATTCTTCCTTGCCAATCATTTTTGCGTGTACAAGGCATGCTTACCAAGGCCGACGGGACTCACCCTACTACCACAAAGTTTGTTCGCAATGGTATACTTCACCTATTTGAGCGTATTATTTACGAGTTTAACGGTGTGGCTATCGATGAAACAAGGGACGTTGGCATAACTGCCACGATAATAAACTACCTCTCACTTACATACAACAACCATGCCTCAGTCGAAATGACCGGTTGGGGCCTAGGCGATAACTATAAGGTACCTGTATACGAAAATGGAAAATTCGAAGTTTGCATTCCGCTCTCCATGCTGCTTGGATTCGCTGAGGACTATAAGAAAATAAGTATAGGGGCAAGACAAGAACTTGTCCTGATGTTGGCTACATCCCACGTCGATGCTGTTTTAGGGGATGGTGACATTCCAGACCCAGCTGCAGTGACAGTAATTCTATTAGATTGGTTCGTCCTACATGGTACACCCAGCACACTTGAGAGGGTCAGGCTCCTTAATTATGTCAAGAAAGAGAAAGTTATCGATATTGCATTCAGAAGCTGGAGTCTTGTCACATGTCCCTCTCTAGCCACAAACAGACGTAATCACTGGGTCGTAAAAACTTCATCGAGCACTAAAAACCACGTTATGTCATACTCGCATTTGAGACGGACAAACAACACCAAATTAAAGCCGGTAAATCAACTTTCGACCATTGTAAGGTTGAAAACGTAAAAATCTTTTTAAACAGAGAAAGTTACCCATATGTTGACTTGAATGCATCGTTTGACCAGGAAGGATACATGCATCCATACTATTTGTATTCTCAGTTTCAAACAGCGTACTACGGGCGAGACACATGTCCGATACTGTCACCGCAAAAATATCGAGATATGACTCCTTTGTTGGTTATTGACACGTCGAAACAAAACGAGCGAGTTTAAAACAGTACGGTTGATTGCAGGTTTGAAATTATTTGCAAGGAAAACGTCCCACAAAACACGGCTGCCTACTGCATTATTATTATACAAAATGGAATAGTGAACTACGACTGTTTCTCGGTCTTGGTAAAATTAGTCAACTAGGAACATATAAATACATAATGTTCAAAGGATGGAACAACAGTTGCTAACATAATGTACTGTAATATGCAAGGTTTCCAGAGCCAAAACGGATTCGTGATTAAAGAAATCGGAGTAACTTATGAAGATGGTGGCGGGACCCGATCTCAAACCTTCCGTCCCCCGTACTCGTAGAAACTCCAGGACGAGAAGAGGAAAAAACAAACACGTGGCTAACGAAACACTTTCACGGTCTTGACTGGAACGATGGAGAAATACCATATGAACAGCTTCGGATGAAATCGCCGCACTACTAAATAAAGACCTCAAGACTGTATATATAGCGGGATTAGAACAGAAAAAGAATTTAATCAAATTGTGTATAAAATACTTGGAAATAGTAGACGTGCAGGAGGAATATAGATGTCTGTCACTGCGAAAACTAGCGAGCAAGTTTGATCGTAAATTTGTAAATGCAGCAAAAAATACGCAGTTATTGTATGAATGGGGTTGTTGTAACTCTATACTAAACAAATATATACATTTTGTACATATTACTGCACAATCTGGCGCAAGAAAATAGTATTACACATATCGCCCACTGTTTCCCGCCCAGAACAAGTTTCTGACACGAACCCAGGTCATCCCGACTCGGAAGACGCTATGTGTCAATGCAGATGCATGGGTCGTATTAGCTGCTGGATCGAACACATTTTACATTGTTTTGCGCAATTGCGGGAATAGTGACGTCATTTGTACTCGAGTATATAAATATCCGGAAATCGGCAAATATTAAGTTGAAGACGAGAAGTCGAGCGAACAAGATGACTCCATTTCACCTGTTAAATACATACGTGTCAGTCCTGGAGATGGGCGCATCTCGTATTCGTTCTGGGACTCTGGTTTTCTGCGTACGTACGAGGAAGAGTGTGACGGAAACGAACATTGGTTATTTTCTCCGTTTCGAACATCATATGAACGGACTCAACAACAAATTACGTGCTGTACACCAGGAAACTGTGTGGTACACTACATGAGACGTGATACGTCACTTCCAGCTACCGTGGATCAAGTGATCCAATTTGCTACAAATCAAGAAGAAAACATCGCTTATCCACCACTACAAGCCTTCTCAAGCACAGAGATACATGCTCCGGACTGTGTTGACGAATCGTGTGGAGATCATCCGTCAATAGACAATTTGCCTCGATCATCGTGTGAAGCTGCTACCCAGACCCTCAAACGCCGAAAACCGTATCAACGTCATGTCACTGCCTGCTCTACTAGACCGAAAGAAGATACAGTGCGCGAACCGAGCAGCGAACCCAGACCACGTAAGCTGCGACGCCCCACAACAACAGACGTCAATGTTCCAGATGCAGTGACTAAAAAACTATCACGTTTGCAAAGCCAACTAGAAATACAAAGACTAGTAATTCATGTATATGAATCAATGCTGAAATATAATATTGATGGGTAGAATGTTTAGTTAAATAATATATGTAATGTTAGTCTGTACTAAATTATATCTTTTTTGAAAATTGATTGGCGAGTTATTATTTTAATTAAAATACTCATAATCAAATTTTAATAATGAAACATAGGGATCTCTGTGTTGAGAACAGAGTGTACACGGTACATATTTTATTCTACCTGCGACTGGATTTGGACTTTGTCCTCTCGGCTGCTGCTACAGTATCATCTAAGCAGTCGGGAGGCTGGCATGTAGAGCCAGGGAATAGTAAGGGTATGAAAAAACCCAGCCTCATATAAAGGTGCTTGAGAATTGCCAAGGCCAAGTCGAAAGAGAGGGAAATACATTTTACATCTCTCTTCATTACCGAGCCTGTATTTGTAAAGTACAGTGTATCCTCGTGCAGGGGAGATGAAAAATTCGCAAGGTCATGTAGTGAGAGACAGAAGGTGTGCTTACTCTCTCTATCTAGACATGTGCGAACCAAGGTAGCAGAATGTTCTCATAATTTAATAAACATTGCTAACCTCTAGAAGGGTGTCTGTAAATGAATAAAGGAGTGAGAGAGCAAATGCACTCTGTTCCTTTTCACTGTGTGCCCCGCCCACAAAGGTGTGCGTGGAGCAGATTGGCCCCCTGATAGGGGAGGGGGAAATTGAAGTAAACGGTGTAGGTGGGATCAACGAGAAGAGGGGATTTTTTAATAATATTTATTGGTTATTGATTGATTTATTTTAAAATATTAATTAATAAATAATAGAAATATTTACTAGCGAGTCACGAAATTGTTTATTTTTTACATTACTTGAAATTTTATAATTTTTTAGATAAATAAAGGAGAAATTTTCATTTCTCCGCGGATAAAATCTTTTCGCGGAAGAATACACACAATGTGTTATACTATATAAGATGGTAGCACGACGGAGCGCACTTCACTTTTTCCTGCGACAGCGTCATCTGGTGTTCTCGAGGTCTTCCAGGGTCTACCAGCGCTTCTGTACTTCAATTCTGCTCTATTTATTAAGGTAAGTTATATTTTTTCTCCGCGTCGAGCGGAGCTGTTAACGTCGACCAGAAAGCACACTCGGCCTTCCTGTACGTTCTTGTCTAGATATGTGGCGTGTGCGCGACTGCTGCATCACTCGTACATGATGATAACGTCAAAGCTGAGAGCCTGTTATGTAACTGTCGCTACACTGGCCTTCATCACATGTGCGTCTTTTTAATCGTAATAAAAATACTTCTCTTTACATTATCGTATGTTTCTAGTTCATTATCTAAACACGAGTACTCTGGACTAGTAAATCCATTTGTATTTACGTATAGTTACTGAAATACCTGAAACATATTACATTATTTAATTTCCAAACAGTGTTACGTCCATCAGTATTTTTAAACACGATGCAATATCTATCTATTCAGCTTTCCCCTTTTTAGAGAAATGTTACTAACAATGTCTTTTTTTCACAAACTGAGAATATAATACTAGAGATTCGTACCTGAAACAATAACTGAACCATGCAGGACAATAATACTTTTATTTATTATTACTGTATGTCTGCACTCAAATGTAGTCTATTCAGGGAGGACCCTTAACAAACAGTAATCAAAAATTAAATTTTCTTATTGCTGTCATATACATTTACATTACTAAGTCTAAAATCATGTACGCTCATGTAATATGTGTTATGTGAGAGGTAAAAGGACACGTAAAAATTATTTGTTTTTATAGTCTCCAGTTAACTTCACCCACATCGAGAACCGATTTTCGTCGATCTCCATAGACAGGCAACTATAGAGCCTTCAGTTCCTTCTGTGATTTCCGGTATGTGCAAATCGTTACGGTTTTACTCGTGGATTATGATGTATATATACAGTTTTTCATTATGTACCTGTTTGTTTCAGTCTTCAGTTCCTCTTCTCTGCGTTGAGTTCCGGTTTCGTCGAGCTCCGTAGAGAGAAAACTGTCGAGCCTTCTGCCTTCCTGGGTACTGCACTCCCTATTTTCTACTTCCGGTAAGTGAAAAATAATTACATAGTTTTTTCCTCTAGTGCTTGTAATCACAATTACCTTAGTTTAATCATATCGTTCCTGTATGTCACAGCACGCCTTCGTGGGATGAGCCAGGGGTCCGTCAACGTCCAGGGTTTCATCGTCGTGGAGTCTACAGCCCCGAGTTCAAATCCAACTTCGTCAACTCTTTTGGTGAGTTATCACCCGTGTATTACAGCTGAGTTTTCCAGAGCTGCAAATTTTTTTTCTCTGACCTTAGGCCACATATACATAGTTAATACACGCGTGTATTATATGTGTACGTGTGAACGAGTATTAACTTGCTCATCTGGTGTGTGTGCGAGATCGAGTATGAACATAAATTTTATCTTGCTCTGACTGTGTTGCTGTATGTGAGAATTAACATGTGCATGTAATAGTGTGAATGTGTGAGGTCGAGTTTGAACTTGATCAGCTGGTGTGTGTATTTGTGCAAATGTGTATGTGTAGGTATGAGTGAATGAGTATTAACTTGCTCACATGGTGTGTGTGTTACTGTATGTGTGAATGCATGTACGTATGTGTGAGGTCGAGTTTGAACTTGATGAGCTGGTGTATGTATTTGTGTGTGTGTGAATTTACATGCGCATAAGGAGTGTGTATGAGTGAACAAGTATTAACTTGCTCATCTGATGTGTGCGCGAGGTCGAGTTTGAACTTTTTTTGCAGGTGTGCGAATGTATGTGTGTGGGTGATCGTGTATGAACTTGCTGGATGTGTATGTATATATGTTTACAAAGTGCTTGTCCTTTTTTCAGCAAAGTGTTTGAAATAATGACAAGGTGTGTACATGACATTTTTTATGTTGCAGTCTGACGTTATGCAGCGTGATACCATGACTTCCCGTGTCGTACCTGCAGTCCAAGGTTCAGGAACGAGGCTCCTGCCTGCTTCGACTCTCCCTGCACTCCAGCCAGCCACACCAGCTTCAACTCTCCGCCAGGCCAACGGAGTAAGTCCAGCTACTTTTTCGTGCATGTACTGCAATACCGGTTTCACAACCAAACATAGCATGTCCCAACACGAAATAACGTGCGCTCAAAATCAAAACCGTGTCCAGCAGCAGTGTGAGCATTGCGGGAAGCAGATACACCACAAAGACAACTTGGCCCATCATTTACGCACTTGCAATGGTACAGTTTCCCAGTCTGCCAGCTTTCGCTGTAAGTTCTGCGGCAGTAATTTCACTGAAAGCTGTAACGACCGACGCCACGAGGCCTCCGAATGCATTTTCAACCCCCAGCAGACACAACACACATGTCCTCAATGCAAGAAAGAGTTTTCACGTAAAGACAACTTGCACAGACACATGAAAAGGCGCATGGGAACATGTGAGCCGCCTACAAAGAGGCAACGTGTGACACCTCCATCTGTTGCCACCGTGACAGACCCCCAGCCCTCAACATCGGCAGGTCGCCCTGTGATTGTGGCTGGTGCAGGTGCACCAAACATGTATGGTTTTGTTGAGACAGAAACCGCCTTTAGGAAAAATTTAAAAACTTTTGTTACAGAAAACAAATCAGGAGCAACTAAAGATATTTGTAATTATTTGACGTCAATAAAAGAAAATTTAGTAAGACAAGTTACCGAGGAAATTCGCGAAAACGGGCCTATAAAATTCAATATTTGGCTCGAGTGCGACTACACTAAACCAGGTCCACTCGACGAAGGTAGAAACAAGCGAGCCTTCAAGACACAGAATGTGGTGGTGTACGAACCTTCGGACGTTGCATCCATTGTGGCTGAAAGTATAGCCAAAATATGCCACGAGGAAGAGATGTACAAGGAGCGTTGGTCAGGGTGGGTTTTGTCATCTGTGAATTACCTGCAGCTGCATGTCAACACATTGGACCCCTCCATGTCTCTTTGTACATCGAACTGCCTTAGTCCATTAAGGGCAAACATGCTGTCATCAACCCTAAAAACACAGATGATCACATGTGTTTCAAATATTCTATTCTTGCAAAATACATTGAAGGTGAAAACCCCCAGCGCATTGACCAGCGATACGTTAAGGTGGAGTCGAAATTTGATTTCTCAGGGCTTGAGTTCCCCACCCCGCTTCACCAAATTAAGATCTTTGAGCGGAAAAACAAGGAAGTATCTGTTAATGTGTATTCCCTAAATGCAGAGGACAAGATCATACCCATGCGAGTATGAGTAGAAGAGAAACTAAATCATTTTGACTTGCTGCTCTTCACCACTTAAGAAAATGCTCACTACTGCTAAATTTAAACTTTTCCCAGCTTGTCAGTTGTCAGTTGTCCGCACATGAACATAAAATACACATCTGCAAACGTTGTTTCACGTACTTTGATGACCGGCAAAGAAAATCAGGACTGATGGGAAACGAATGCTAAGAAGAACACAAGAAGCACTGTTACAAGCATGCACCACACGTATTGAGATCACACAGCCAGGACCTGAAGGGAAACCTCCCGTATTAAAATTCAAAAATTTCCATCATGCGAGCAAGCTACCTATCGTCGTGTACGCGAACTTTGAGGCCATTCTGAAACCTGTCAGTACCTGCGAACCTGACCCTACCACGTCGTTCACTTATGCCTACCAAAAACACGAGCCATACAGCTACTGTATATAGGTACAGGTGGATAACGACGTGATTCCAGCGGCGCTAACATTTACGCTGCCACAAGCGCCAATTATTTATAGTAGTCAGAGTGCAGAGGAGAAATTTATGGCTGAGATAGAAAGCATTGGAAATCAAGTCAAAGACATTTACGCTACCTCCAAACCAATGTTACCTCTGACACCTGCAGAACATCATGCACATGTACGTGCGACATGGTGCTGCTACTGTACTTCTACATTCACTGCCGACAACTACAAAGTCAGAGATCACGACCACTTCAGCGGCAAGTATATCGGAGCTGCATGCACCAGCTGCAACCTGCTTCGTCGAAGCCCAAAGAAACTCGTTGTCTTTTTTCACAACCTGGGTTACGACGAAAACTTCATCGTAAGGCAGCTGGGATATGAGATCAAAGATATTTTTATTATTTCGAATACAAGCGAAAAAAAGATTACGTTCTCCAAGCAGCTGGGCGACCGTTTCTCCATCCAGTTTGTAGACACATTCTGGTTCATGGTACACAGTCTTGCTTCACTGGCCGAGTACATGCCTCAATCAAAATTCATCAACACTGGGAAATTTTTCGACCAAGACCAACTGTCACTTGTCACCCGGAAGGGAGTTTTTCCATACGACTACGTCGATGACATGTCCAAGCTGGATGAAACCATTCCTGCCTACAAAACTGTCATTCTACAACAGGCTTACCGACTGTGACATCAGCGAAGAAGTTTACAACCATGCCCAGGCAGTGTGGGAAAAATTTGTTGTGTTCTATGCTGGGGGACTACTCAAACCTGTACCTTAAGACAGATGTACTCATCTTGACAGACGTTTTTAAAATTTCAGAGACCTGTGCTTAACCACATACGGGCTGGATTGTGCATACTACGTTAGCACCCCGGGTTTTACCTTCGACGCCATGTTGAAAATGACTGGCGCCGAGTTGGAACTGCTAACCAACTACGACATGCACATGTTCGTCGAGGAAGGTATCCGGGGCGTCGTAGCACAGTGCATCAAGCGACTTGCAACTGCCAACAATGTGTACGATCCCAGCTCGTATGACTCTGGCAGGCCGTCCACATACTTGCAATACTTGGATGCCAACAATCTTTATGGTTGGGCCATGTCTCTGGCCCTACCAATATGTATCTTCGAGTGGGTGGACACCAACATCGACGTCTTGTCCGTCCCAGACGATGCTTCGAGGGGTTACATTTTGGAGGTGGATGTCGAGTACCCCGCGACCCTGCATGAACAACATAAAGACCTGCCATTTCTGCTCGTGAACCAGCGTCCGCCAGGCTCGAAACAGGTTAAACTACTGACCACCCTGTACGACAAAAACAACTATGTCGTTCACTACAGCAACCTGAAGCAGGCACTGGAACACAGGCTGAAGCTCAAGAAAATACACAGGATGCTCCAGTTTGACCAGTCCGCGTGGATGCAGCCCTTCATCGACGTCAACACTGCAAAAAGACAGGCGGCAAGCAATGATTTTGAAAAAGAATTTTTTAAATTGGCCAACAATGCAAGTTTCGGAATATTGTTAGAAAATAAGAGAAAACGACAAAAAATGGAGTTGGTATGTAGCTAGAAGAGAATAAAGAAACTAGTGGCAAAACAAACATTCATTGACAGAACAATATACGGTGAAAATTTGTCACTAGTACACTTGCGGCACGAAACACTTCTCTTGGACAGATCTATATATACAGGGTTCGCGGTACTGGACTTGTCTAAAACTCTAATGTACAGGTTCCACTATAATATAATGAAGACGTGGTACAGTGGCGACCTTGAACTCTTATACACGGACACTGACAGCTTCGTGTATGAAGTGAGAACTGAAGATTTTTACCAGGACTTGTACACAGATGCAAAATTTACAGAAGAGTTCGACATCAGTGGCTACCCCGTCGACCATCCTGGCTACTCGACGAAGAACAAGAAAGTAGTAGGAAAATTCAAAGACGAGGCAGGAGCCGACATTATGACCGACTTCGTGGGCCTAGTGGTAAGGTAAAGAAGAAAGCAAAAGGCATACAGAAGAGCGTTGTGAAAAATAAAATAAAATTTGAAGATTTCATTAGTGGTCTACAACAACACTGCACGCTCAGAGTGAACATGTACAGCATTCGGTCACACAAGCATACACTTTTTTCAGAGTGTATGAACAAATTGGCCTTAACGTCAACGGACGACAAGCGTCAGATACTGGAAGACGGGGTACACACAGTACCGCACGGATATATTGAAATATAGTTATTGATTTACCACAAAATTTTTCACTCGCAGCACACCGGAGACAGTGTAAGAGGCATAGTTTTCTTGTCAGGTAGTGCTGTACTCTTTATGCAATGTGCTATATGCTTACACCATACTTCTGTCGTTTTACAATAATTTTTTAGGCGTTTCCTCAAGACCTTTCTGCGTTGTTCTTTCCCCCATACACACTACATAATGTGTGTTTATTGATATTCATCATTGTTTTTCTTTCACAGCACACCGGAGACCGTGCAAAAGGTATCGTTTTATTGTCAGTTAGTGCTGTATTCTTTATGAAATGTGCTATATGCTTTAAACATACTTCTGTCGTTTTACAATTATATTTTTCGGCATTTACTCAAGACTTTTCTGCGTTGTTTTTTCCACCCTACACACTACATAATGTGTGTGTTGATTGATATTCATCATTGTTTTTCTTTCACAGCACGCCGGAAACCGTGCAGGAGGCATAGTTTTCTTGCCAGGTAGTGCTGTATTCTTTATGCAATGTGCTATATGCTTTCACCATACTTCTGTTGTTTTACAATAATTTTTTTCAGGGTTTCCTCGAAACTTTTCTTGATTTGATTTTTCCCCCCTACACACTAGAGATATGTGTGTGTTGATCATCCCATGTACAAGTGACATTAGCACCCAGTTTCCTCGAAGAAGGGCTACAAGTAAAAAGACGTACGGTGCATACACCGCGATGAATAACTGAAAGTGAATTAGAGAATGCGGTGTAACCCCGCCAGAGATCTGTGAATGTTTTTCAACACAGGGTTTTGATGGTCCCAAGCCCATAAGGGGGAGGGCACTTCATTCTCAAATAAGGTGGAATTAATTGGAGAAGCCTGAGAAAACCTACTGAAGAAATTTGTTCCTTCCTGGAAATCAAACCTGGATATAACGACGTTCGATATTCATGGGTTAATAACTGAGAAAAAATGACTTCTTCCTATTGGCTAGTGGAAACGTTGGTGGACGAAATGGTACATAAAGTAGAAGGAAAAATTATTTTTTGGAAGGGGTTGGGAAGGGGGAGGAGGGGGTGGTAGTTTGAGCGGGTTATAACACAAGTGTCGGAAGAGGGGAAAGTAAGGGAAGGAGGGGGGAAATTCATCACGTGACTAACGAGCAATTAAATTTAAGGATGGGATAGGTGTAGGGGGAGGGAGGATTAGTTAATATATACATGTAAAAAGTGGTGGGTGGCGTCAGTGTGTCGATGGCGCTCGTCCGGGTAAGACGTGTCGGTAGTTGTTTTAATTAAGTAATTTTTATATAAAAAGTTTTTTTTATTAAATTGTTTTTTATAAAAGACTTTTTTATCATAAATAATTTTATTAATACGTGCGGGGTTATAATGGAATGCGAAATCGAAAAATTTCCGAAGAAACACCAAGATGGCGACCGGAAACAATATGGCAACCGGAAACAATATGGCGACCGGAAACAAGATGGAGGTAATATATTTCGAAATTTTTGGAATTTAGATATTTTTGAAAAGTTTTAAATTTTTGAAATTTTTTTTTTAAATTTTCGAAATTTTTGAAAATTTTTGGTAATTTAACACTCGAGGTCAAGGTTAAAGGTCAAGGCATTCCATCATGGTGGTCGGGGCCATGACGTCACAACATGGCAGGGGGCGCCTCACTCGGGTGGGCGCCTCACTCCGAATCCATGTGCCAGAACCGGCCAAATCATTCTACTTAGGAAGATGTATCGAATTCATCATGGAAGTCAGGATCGGTGAACATGTCTTGATAAAAGTCACCCGTTCGTATCTTGTAGATGAAACTGTCGGTGTCCATGTAGGCCAACTGCAAGTCATCACCGTACTTAGCCTTTATTATATCATAGTGGAAATGATATATTAGTACTTTTGACAAATCAAGTACAGTAAGGCCGGCATAGATGGGCTTATCGAACAAGATTGCTTCATGCTCAAGTTTCACAAGCGAAAGGTTTTCTTAGTAAATAATTATGTCTTTGAAGGCTTGTTTTGCAACTAGTTTCTTGAGTCGCTTTTCATTACACACAAGACTCATTCTCTGTCTATTTAACATATTTTCCATTAGCTTCCCATAGACCGCATTGTTAGCCAGCTTGTAAAAGTCCTTCTCAAACTCATTTTCTGCTGCTGCAAGTCTAGCTGTATTCAGCTGGATGTATGGTTCTAGCCAGGCACTTCGCTCGAACTCCAACTCACGGTGAACTTTTTCAATCTTAATTCCATGGCTAACTGCTTGTTTGAGCATGATATAGTGAACGATATAATTCTTCTTATCTGTCAAAGTCGTCATAAGTTTCTTCTGTGATGATACTGGAGGACATTCGTTTATCGGCAGAAATGGTAGATCTTTGTGTTCCTTGAGTAGTTCAGGAGGATATTTTACATCACATTCAATGATGTATCACACAGGATGTCTAGGTCGGTACTGGACCACTTGAATTTCTTACAGGTTGAAGCAGACTCATAGCCCAACCATACAAGTTATTAGCATCCAGGTACTATAGATGGGTTTCTTGCTGCGTAGAATTGTATTTCTCACAATCATACTTGTTGTTAGAAACACAGTGACACTTCATGCACTGGGCCACACCCCCTCGAATGCCTCTCTCGAGATACAAGTACATGTCATAATCTGTCAGAAGTTCGAGCTTCACTGATGTTGCCTTCAACATAGCATCGTATGCATATCCGGGCAAACTTACATAATGCACGCAGTCCAGTCCATATGTTTCTAGGCAGAGGCTGCGAAAGTTCTCAAATACATCTGCAAGTAGGAGAACATCTGTATTCCAGTAGATGTCGGAGTAGTTCTTCAGAGTTTTGCAAGCGAATTTCTCCCACACAACATGTGCATGATCGTAGTCTGGATCACTTATGTACGTATCTGTCAGTCGATTGTTGAACTTTTCCTTTGGTGATAGCTCTGTCTGTTCTAATCTTCCGATATTGTCGACGTAGTCATAGGGAAACACCCCCTTCCTTCTTACTAGTTCAAATTCATCAGTACTGAGGAATTTCACAGTGTTGCAGAACTTTGCGGCAGGCAGATTTCATTCTAATGTCACCAGGCTGCTAGCCATGAAACGAAAACTGTCGATAAATTGTATGGTGAACTTGTCACCGAGTAATTTTCCAAATGTAATCTTTTTTCTTCATTGTGTGGGATGATGGTAATATCTTTACTGTTGTATGCCAGTTCTCTGAAGGAAAAGTTTTCATCATATTCTAGGTTGTGAAAAAATACAGGAAGTTTCTTTTGACGTCTTCTTAG
Source organism: Medauroidea extradentata (assembly GCA_003012365.1). Classification (NCBI taxonomy): domain Eukaryota; kingdom Metazoa; phylum Arthropoda; class Insecta; order Phasmatodea; family Phasmatidae; genus Medauroidea; species Medauroidea extradentata. The sequence goes on from PNEQ01071195.1 coordinate 25,008, forward strand.
CAAATTACATTGGTTACAGACCACACCAATGTACTTTCCACTAAAGTGACAGTGGTCACGCATCTTCACATTGCTTTTATTGAAGCTCCCACTACAGTGACAACATATGTTGGCCAGGAGATAGGCTGCATTTTGTGATGGCGTTAGTGGTAACATCTTTAATGAAGTGACATAGATCATCTTCACCTTCCTACCTATTTCAACGATTTTTTCTACAAAATTCTTAGGTGCATCCGGTCCTGTGTAGATGATAGATTCTTGAATGAGTTACATCGTCAATATGACGGTATGACATCATTGTCAATTTGCACAAAAATACAGAAGCTATATGCTTCATGCTTTTGGTATGCCATGGTTAATGCCGTCTCAGGATCAAGTTGACAGGCCTGGACTGGTATCCATACAGCTTCAAAATCAGAGTACACAACAATCGGCAATTTAGTCTTGTGTTGTATGTTCTTGAAACATAGCACTGGAGGCCGTCCATCAGGCCCTAGCTGTGGCATATCAGCCCGGAGTGGTGCATTGATCGTGCAATATTTCCTGTGTTGTGTCAAGGCTTGTTCACCTGTCAGTCCTGTAACCCGTGGAATGTTGTGGTAGAATTTCAAACATCTCTTGCAGGTGTAGATTTTGTGATCATGAACTGTCACTTGTTGACGAACTAGTCGGGAGAAATTATTAATGTAACAGTAGTGGTTGTTACCTTCATCTATCAAAAGCAGCAATTCGATATGATCGAATTTTTCTTCGTCTGTTACTCTGAGGGGGATTACCTTTTCTGACTTCTCGTCCAGGCAATAAACGTTGATTGTCGCCTCCAGATTCTTCTTTTCAAACGTGCTGATTTCTCTTACTGGTGTCGGGAACGAAATGCCTGTAAAGTCGTACCTATCTTCAGCATCATAATATCACTCGTTCACTCTTTCAGGGTTATTTTCTTTGATGGACTTTGCTAACACGGCCCATTTAAATATTCATTGTCATTATTTCTAGGATTGATGACGGCTCTTTTCGTCTTTATGGAATCTGGCAAGTCGATCCATGACGATGCTCTTAGTGGGTCGAGTTTGTTAACTCGTAGCTGAAGACAGTAGACAGAGATGAGCGTCCAACCGGACCCCTTCTTAGAATATTCATGCTCTTCAGAACATAGTTTCAAAATACTTTGTAACACTACATTTTCAATACCGTCAGCAATATAGACTGGCAAATTTTTTGTCTTGAATGTTCTTTTGTCTGTTCCCTCGACGAATGGCGCTGGCATAGTATAATCACATTCCAATTCAATGTTAAATTTGAAGGCTCCGCAGTTTTCCACTTCATTTTTCAACTGACCTACTATATTTACATATTTGCCGTTCAAATATTCACATATATCCCTGGCTATGTAATCATTCTCCACCATATACGTCTTTACATTTCCATGGAATGCATTTTCTGCCTCGACGAAACCGAACTCTGTTGCCAAACCAGACCCTACTACCATTTTAGGGCGGGTTGATGGCATCCTGGAGCAGGATTGCCTAGTAGATTCCGGTGGTTGCACACGTAACTTTTTC
>PNEQ01071195.1:26669-64217 GCA_003012365.1 Medauroidea extradentata
CTCTTGCAAATCTTCAAGTGCATGGCTAAATTGTCACAACAAGTGAAACCAGTAGTTGCAATTAAGCACATTTCGTTCCATGCTGCGCTCACAACCTGATTCATGTTGACGAGCATTACGAAATTCAATAATCTGCTTTTTCAATACTTACAGCAGTTGGTCACTTCTCTCTTGATGTTGCTATTATAGGTACGTAAGTGCTTCATCAGGTCGTCTTTGCGAGTGATTGATACACCACACCGCTCATAGATCAGTCGCTCTTCACGGCGCGTATTGAAGTCGCAGATCTTCTCATGTCTCAGCATTTTATCTCGCAATGTAAAGATTTTGCCACAGAACTTGCAGTAAATAACCTTTAACGAAGAATGCCGCCCTTTCATTACTTTAATTCGTTATTCTTCAAATCAGGTAAACCTAACCTAAAATATCTTGAAGTTTTATACCTAGCCTTGAATTCACTATTCACTAGCTAAATAACGCGATGAGCTCAACATAGCACACTTAATAATCACTCGAAGTAGGCTGCACGTACAGAGGTAGTAATCGGACGACAGACAAACAGCGAATGAGCTTGGAAATTCGTGCGGCGGTTTATATACCTTGGCTGTCACCTCTTAACTTACTTCGTACACCGTATTTACATCAATCGGACATATGTGCACATGTTACGTCACGTTTTCATTTAGGACAGTTGCTTGAATGTTTTGTAAACAATTTAGACATAAACATACGACGGCTAGCAATTCCAGACGTTAAGTTAACACTGTCAACATACTAAGCGATATAGAATTTTGATATCGTGATGTGAAACTCGCTGACTACATAATCGCATCGCTTACCGATTTATAAATATTTTCGGTTAAATTCCGTGATTTTACATACAGACGAGCCTTCATGAGCATACTTGTTTACAGGTTACTGTTATATAAATACATGTGTGCAGAAGTTTTTTATTTACCGTTTTTCTATTGCGTATTATTTTTTCGTTTCTTCACCTTTCCAAATTACATTATGTACTGGCACTGTGTTAAGTATAGGAATTATGTATTAAGTGTTGGTAGCTTCTGCCTTTTAATTTCGAAGAGTTGTAGGTGGAAGAAAATACGAACATTATGGTAATGAACTGAATGCGATCTGTACCTAATGTCAGATTTATTCTTTTTAAAATCATTAAGTACTTGTATAATAATTAAATAAATCGTACGGTTTCCTTTATATATTGTAGTCCGGATTAATTATATATTTAAAATAAAGTATTTCTACCTTATATTGCATGTACAAATGTTATTTTTTTAGCAACTGAACAAACCTTCCTTGATCAAGACTTTACACGGTGGTGAACTCTATAATAGTACGACTGTGATGACAAATAAATAATCAAGATTTTTTCGCATGACTGCGAGACAGTAGGTAACAGTTCGAATACTGGTACATACAAACGCCAGAATAGAAGTTTTGAAGTATCAACATTGATCGACAACATTTACTATCTGCTGTAGGCTTCCCTATAGCGAATTTTATTTTCAGAGAACTGTAACATCAAAGTTATGTTACAATGACTGGTAAAAGCAGTGGTCGTATGTGTGGTTCGCCAAAATGCTAACATGCATCTTTACATTGCAGAGATCGACAAACGTTATTACAGTAGAAGGATAAATACTAGGAACCAAAAGTATAATTAAAATTATATTCAGTACAAGGGATTATACATAGCGATGTATAACATAATGTATCCCCAGCAGGCAAAATAATGTTTTAAATCATGTTACATAGCTGTACGTACGGGTCTTCGCCTTCTAGAATTATAGTATGAAAGTTAATTTTATATCCGTCGAAAGTATACATATATTTTAAAACAACAACTATAATCAGCGATAAAAAGTAATAAACTTGTATAGTTTTCGAGCTCCGAACCAAGGACGAAGTCCTCGCGAGCGTACTTACTGATGGAATACTTATTTCAGCCGTGTAAAGGCTTTACGAAATCGGGAAATCACTAATGGGAAATATCAAAATGTTTCAGAAAATGTGTTTCTGTCTTTAAGTCGGCGGTATTTGAACTGACCGTCTGTGACGAGCACGGTTTACCCATCAGCTTTATTCTATTCCAGTCATAAACCAGCAGAATACTAATTATATACAAATAATTGGCTTAAGAGCGATGCTTAGTACCAGATTTATCCTTGTTAAAATTGTTAGAGAACTAGTATCGCAATTAAATTAATTGATTTGCACACGGACTCCTTTATGTATTGTAGACGAACTAATTACATATTTTAAGTAAAGTAGAGAATTTCTACCTTATAACGTACTATAAAAGATGTTTACTTATAAACTAACCAATATTCCTTGATAATTATTATATTCGATAGCGAACTTTGTAACATTATAGCTTTGATTAAAAATAAATCGTCAAACTGGTATAAATTTCCATATGACTGCAAGCCGGCAGGTACTAGTTCGAATACAGGTACATACAAACATTAGAGTAAAGTTTTGAAGTATACACATTGCTCGAAATCTTTTACTATATGATGTAGGCTTCCTTATATCGAATTTTATTTTCAGAGAAATATAACATAAAAGTTATGTTACAATGAAGGAATAAAGCGGTAGTCGTATTTGTGGTTCGCCAAGATGCTGACATGTCTTTACATTGTAGAGATCGACAAACGTTATTACAGTAGATGGATAGATAACAGGAACCAAATGTATAATTAAAATTATAGTCAGTACAAGGGATCTATACTTCGTGATGTACAACATGATGTATCCCCAGCAAGCGAAATATTGTTTTAAAATATGTTACATAGCTGTACGTATGGGTCATCGCCTTCTAGTATTTATAGTGTAAAAGTTAATTTTATATCCGTCATAAGTATACATATTTTTAAAACAACTATAATCAGTGAATAAAAGTAATAAACTTGTTTAGCTTTCGAGCCCCGAACAAGGGCGAAGTCATCGCGAGCGTACTTACTGATGGAATTCTTATTTCAGCTGTATATAGGCTTTAGGAAATCGGAAAATCACTCATGGGAAATATTAATGTGTTACAGAAATGCGGTTTGGTATTAAAGTTGGCGGTTTTTGTACTGAATGTCTGCGACGAGCACAGTTTTCCTATCAGGTTTATTCTAGTTGAGTCATAAACTAGCAGAATATTGCTAGTATATTTAATTGGCTTAAGAACGATGCTTATAGCATTAGGTAAAGCGACACCGGTATTTAAATTACAGTCACCTGTCCTTCTACATAACTCTATCCAATAAGTATGGCACTAAAGGATATATACATTGGTTTCGTACTAAGGAATGTATGTCACAACTACACACGCACCTATAAAAGTTTTTGTTTTTTATGGATGTGTATATAATAATACTCTAGCAGATATTAATACGTATCTGGAATAATGCGAACAAATTACATTAAGGATATTCTTGTACGGACTGTCTATAACTAAAACATATGTACGCCTGTATCGTAAGTGCATAATATTAACAGTAATCAATATACTTTTATCAGTCATACAGTAAATACCTACTCGATAATACTTAGATAACTGAAAATGTAAGTCTCGGTTTTAAGCAGGGCGTGTGTGAGATAGTTACGTTTAATTACGGCAACAGCAATGGATAGAAGAGGGGAAAGGAGGCGGGAGCTGAGCTGGGACAGGTTGTAACGCGTGCTCCGGTTATGGACCGCGGAGGGGAGAGAGGGGAAGGCACGGTATAAAACTGTGTGGTTATACAAAACTATAGCCAGTTCCTTGCTGGATTCTGAAGAGGTTGGGTGCTACCCGTCATGACTGGAAGATGTGCAAGTAAGTATCATAATTAATTGCTGAATTTATCGGAAATCGATCGGGGATAGATTCGAGATTGTAGGATGGTGTTTATAATTGTATATCTAAGTACCGTAGGTCTTTACTTGCGTAATGCTTCGTCACGACTTGTTTGCTATATTTAACTACGTTTTTATTACCGCATTTCGTAAATATAAAGTGTAAATATTAAATATTATAATTATTTATTAATTAAGGTTATCGAATTTAGAACACTATGCCATTTACAGAGTGATACACAATTTAAACAAGCAATTAAATCACATATATGCGATAAAAGTTGAAAATTTACACAAAAATCGAATTTTTAACATTTACGGATAAACATAAATAGAATAAATTACTTTAAAATACACTGTGAAGCTTAATTATATCGTCGTCGAGCATTACTTAACCTTAGAAAAGCATTTTGTACATTAGAAATTTAATATAGATATTTTTTGTTTAGTGTCACATAGTCCACTGTTGCATGGAAAGCCAGTAGTATGGTTTTGTTTGTCCGCGGACAGGGGCTGGGGGCTTTGGGTGTGTGGGTGACCTTGACCTTTGACCCATGACCTTGAACCCGATGACGTAACGGCCGTTATCTTGGATGACGTCACTTTCAAAATTTAAAAATTTTCCAAAATTCAAAAACATTTTTGAAATTTCCAAAATTCAAAAAAAATTTTGTAATTTCCAAAATTCAAAAAGTTTCCAAAATTTCCAAATTTTTTTCTTAAAAGTAAATTTTTTATTACAAGGTCACTTATAGTTGATGATGTTGTCATCAGAGCCCCTTGCCCCGTACCACCAATTCGCTTCTACTGGCTTTCCATACAACAGTGGACTATGTGACACTAAACAAAAAAACATGTATATTAAGTTTCTAGTGTACAAAATGATTTTCTAAGTTTAAGTAATGTTCGACGACGATATAATTAAGCTTCACAGTGTATTTTAAAGTAATTTAATCTATTTATTACGTTATTCCGTAAATGTTAAAAATTCGATTTTTGTGTAAATTTTTTACTTTTATCGCATATACATGATTTAATTGATTGTTTAAATAGTGTATTATTCTGTAAACGGCAGAGTGTTCTCAATTCGATACCCTTAAATAATAAATAATAGTAAAATTGTATATTTTCCCTTTATATTTACGAAATGTGGTAATAAAAACGTAGTTAAATATAACAAACAAGTCGTGACGAAGCATTACCCAAGTAAAGACCTATGGTACTTAGTTCTATAATTACAACACCATCCTACAATCTCGAATCTATCCTCGATCGATTTCCGATAAATTCAGCAATTAATTATGATACTTACTTGCACATCTTCCAGTCATGACGGGAAGCACCCAACCTCTTCAGAATCCAGCAAGGAACCGGCTATAGTTTTGTATAAACACACAGTTTTCTACTGTGCCTTCCCCTCTCCCACCTCCACGCTCCATAACCGGCGCACGCGTTACAACCTGTCCCAGCTCAGCTCCCGCCTCCTTTCCCCTCTACGCGCCTATGCTGTTGCCGTAATTAAACGTAACTATCTCACACACGTCCTGCTTAAAACCGAGACTTACATTTTCAGTTATCTAAGTATTATCGAGTAGGTATTTACTGTATGACTGATAAAAGTATATTGATTGCTGTTAATATTATACACTTACGATACAGGCGTACATATGTTTTAATTATATCCTTAATGTAATTCGTTCGCATTATTCCAGATACGTATTAATATCTGCTAGAGTATTATTATATACACATCCATAAAAAACAAAAACTTTTATAGGTGCGTGTGTAGTGGTGACATACATTCCTTAGTACGAAACCAATGCATATATCCTTTAGTGCCATACTTATTGGATAGAGTTATGTAGAAGGATAGGTGCCTGTAATTTAAATACCGGTGTCGCTTTACCTAATGCTATAAGCATTGTTCTTAAGCCAATTAAATATATTAGTAATATTCTGCTGGTTTATGACTCAACTAGAATAAACCTGATAGGAAAACTGTGCTCGTCGCAGAAATTCAGTACAAAAACCGCCAACTTTAATACCAAACCGCATTTCTGTAACACATTAATATTTACCATGAGTTATTTTCCGAATTCCTAAAGCCTATACACAGCTGAAATAAGAATTCCATCAGTAAGTACGCTCGCGATGACTTCGCCCTTGTTCGGGGCTTGAAAACTAAATAAGTTTACTACTTTTTATCACTGATTACAGTTGTTGTTTTAAAAATATGTATACTTATGGCGGATATAAAATTAACTTTCACACTATAAATACTAGAAGGCGAAGACTCACGCGTACAGCTATGTAACATATTTTGAAACAATACTTCGCTTGCTGGGGATACATAATGTTGTACATCGCGACGTATAGATCCCTTGTACTGACTATAATTTTAATTATACTTTTGGTTCCTGTTATCTATCCTTCTACTGTAATAACGTTTGTCGATCTCTACAATGTAAAGACATGTTAGCATCTTGGCGAACCACACAAACGACTACCGCTTTTTTTCCTTCATTGTAACATAAATTTGATGTTATAGTTCTCTGAAAATAAAATTCGCTATACGGAAGCCTACGGCATATAGTAAAAGATGTCGAGCAATGTTGATACTTCAAACCTTTACTATCATGTTTGTATGTTCCAGTATTCGAACTAGTACCTACCGGCTCGCAGTCTTATGAAAATTTATACCAGTTTGATGATTTATTTTTAAACATAGATATAATGTTAAAAAGTTCACAATCGAATATACTAATTATTAAGAAATATTGGTTAAGTTAATAAGTATACATCTTTTAAAGTATGTTATAAGGAAGAAATACTCTACTTTACTTAAAATATATAATTAATTCGGACTACAATACATAAAGGGAGCCGTATGCAAAGCAATTAATTTAATTGCGATTGCCTACTAGTTCTTAACAATTTTAACAAGGAAAAATCTGGTACTAAACATCGCTCTTAAGCCAATTATTTGTATATAACTAGTATTCTGTTAGTTTATGACTCAAATAGAATAAAGCTGATGGTAAAGCCGTGCTCGTCACAGACTGTCAGTACAAATACAGCCGACTTAAAGACAGAAATGCATTTTCCGTTACATTTTAATGTTTCCCATTAGTGATTTCCCGATTTCGTTAAGCCTATGCACGGCTGAAATAAGAATTCCATCAGTAAGTACGCTCGCGAGGACTTCGTCCTTGGTTCGGAGCTCGAAAACTGAACACGTTTATTATTTTTATCGCTGATTATAGTTGTTGTTTTAAAAAATATGTATACTTACGACGGATATAAAATTAACTTTCACACTATAAATACTAGAAGGCGAAGACCCGTACGTACAGCTATGTAACATGATTTAAAACATTATTTTGCCTGCTGGGGATACATCATGTTGTACATCGCGATGTATAATCCCTTGTACTGAATATAATTTTAATTTTACTTTTGGTTCCTAGTATCTATCCTTCTACTGTAATAACGTTTGTCGATCTCTACAATGTAAAGACGCATGTTAGCATCTTCGCGAACCACACATACGACCACCGCTTTTTTCCCGTTATTGTAACATAACTTTGATGTTATAGTGTTCTGAAAATAAAATTCGCTATAGGGAAGCCTACAGCATATAGTAAAAGATGTCGAGCAATGTTGATACTTCAAAACTTCTATTCTGGCGTTTGTATGTACCAGTATTCGAACTGTTACCTACTGTCTCGCAGTCATGCGAAAAAACTAATACCAGTTTGCTTATTTATTTTTCATCACAGTCGTACTATTATCGAGTTCGCCTTTGTAAAAATACTTGATCAAGAAAGACTTGTTCAGTTGCTAAGAAATAAATTGTTATATCTGCATTATAAGGTAGAAATACTTTACTTTAAATATATAATTAATCCGGACTACAATATATAAAGGGAACTGTACGATTTATTTAATTATTGTAAAAGTACTTAATAATTTTAACAAGAATAAATCTGACAATAGGTACAGAACACTTTCAGTACATTAGCATAATGTTCGTGTTTTTTTTCCACCTACAACACTTCGAAAGCAAAAAACAGAAGCTACCAACAGTTAATACGTAATTCCTATACTTAACACAGTGCCAGTCGATAATGTAATTTGAAAAGGTGAAGAAACGAAAAATAATACGCAATAGAAAAAAGGCAAATATAAAATTTCTGCACAAATGTATTTATATAACAGTAACCTATAAACAAGTATGCTCATGAAGGTTCGTCTGTATGTAAAATCACGGAATTTAACCGAAAATATTTATAAATCGGTAAGGGAAGCGATTAGGAAGTCAGCGAGTTTCACGTCACGATATCAAAATTCTATATCGCCTAGTATGTTGACAGTGGTAACTTGACGTCTGGAAATGCTAGCCGTCGTATGTTTATGTCTAAATTGTTAACATAACATTCAAGCCACTGTCCTAAATGAAAACATGACCTAACATGTATACATATGTCCGATTGATGTAAATACGGTGTACGATATAAGTTAAGAGGTGAGAGCGAGGGTATATAAACCGCCGCACGAAGTTCCAAGCTCATTCGCTGTTTGTCTGTCGTCCGAGTACTATCTCTGTACGCGCAGCATACTTCGAGTGATTATTAAGTGTGCTACATTGAGCTCATCGCGTTATTTAGCTAGTGAATAGTGAATTCAAGGCTAGGTATAAAACTTCAAGAAATTTTAGGTTAGGTTTACCTGATTTTAAGAATAACGAATTAAAGTAATGGAAGGGCAGTATTCTTCGTTAAAGGTTATTTACTGCAAGTTCTGTGGCAAAGTCTTTACTTTGCGAAATAATATGCTGAGACATGAGAAGATCTGCGATTTCAATACGCGCGGTGAAGAGCGACTGATCTGTGAGCGGTGTAGTGTATCAATCACTCGCAAAGACGACCTGATGAAGCACTTACGTACCTATAATAGCAACATCAAGAGAGAAGTGACCAACTGCTGTAAGTATTGCAAAAAGCAGTTAATTGAATTTCGTAATGCTCGTCGACGTGAATCAGGTTGCGAGCGCAACATGGAACGAAATCTGCTTAAGTGCAACTACTGTAGTGTCTGTTTCACTCGTCGTGACAATTTAGCCATGCACTTGACGATTTGCAAGAGTAAAGTAGCACGACCAGCACAGAAAAAGCTATGTGTGCAACCACCGGAATCTGCTAGGGAATCCTGCTCCAGGACGCCATCAACCCGCCGTAAACTAGTAGTAGGGTCTGGTTTGGCAACAGAGTTCGGTTTCGTCGAGGCAGAAACTGTATGCCGTGGGAATTTGAAGATGTATATGGTGTAGAATGATGACACAGCCAGGGATATATGTGAATACTTGAACGGCAAGTATGTAAATATAGTAGGTCAGTTGAAAAATGAAGTGGAAAACTACGGAGCCCTTAATTTTAACATTGTACTGGAATGTGATTATGCTAATCCAGCGCCATTCTTCGAGGGAACAGACAAAAGAGCATTCAAGACAAAAAATTTGCCAGTCTATATTGCTGACGGTATTGACAATTCAGTGTTACAATGTATTTTGAAACTATGTACTGAAGAGTGTGAATATTCTAAGAAGGGGTCCGTTTGGACGTTCGTCTCTGCCAACTGTTTTCAGCTATGAGTTAACAAATTCGACCCACTGAGAGCATCGACATGGATCGACTTGCCAGATTCCATAAATACGAAAAGAGCCGTCATCAATCCTAGAAATAATGACAATGAATATTTAAATGGGCCGTGTTAGCAAAGTTCATCGAAGGAAATAACCCTGAAAGAGTGAACGAGCGATATTATGATTCTGAAGCTATGTACGACTTTACAGGCATTTCTTTCCCGACACCAGTAAGAGAAATCAGCACGTTTGAAAAAAAAAAATTTGGAGGCGACAATCAACGTTTATTGCCTGGACGAGAAGTCAGAAAAGGTAATCGCCCTCAGAGTAACAGACGAAGAAAAAGTCGATCATATCGACTTGCTGCTTTTGATAGATGAAAATAACAACCACAACTGTTACATTAATAATTTCTCCCGACTAGTTCATCAACAAGTGACAGTTCATGATCACAAAATCTACACCTGCAAGAGATGTTTGAAACTCTACCACGACATTCCACGGGTTACAGGACTGACAGGTGAACAAGCCTTGACCCAACACAGGAAATATTGCACGATCAATGCACCACTTCGTGCTGATATGCCATAGCTAGGGCCTGATGGACGGCCTCCAGTGCTATGTTTCAAGAACATACAACACAAGACTAAATTGCCGATTGTTGTGTACTCTGATTTTGAAGCTGTATTGATAACAGTCCAGGCCTGTCAACCTGATCCTGAGACGGCATTAACCATGGCATACCAAAAGCATGAAGCATATAGCTTCTGTATTTTTGTGCAAATTGACAATGATGTCATACCGTCATATTGACGACGTAACTCCTTCAAGAATCTATCATCTACACAGGATGGGATGCACCTAAGAATTTTGTAGAAAAAATCGTTGAAATAGGTAGGAAGGTGAAGATGATCTATGTCACTTCATTAAAGATGTTACCACTAACGCCATCACAAAATGCAGCCTATCTCCTGGCCAACATATGTTGTCACTGTAGTGGGAGCTTCAATAAAAGCAATGTGAAGATGCGTGACCACTGTCACTTTAGTGGAAAGTACATTGGTGTGGTCTGTAACCAATGTAATTTGCTAAGAAGACGTCCAAAGAAACTTCCTGTATTTTTTCACAACCTAGCATATGATGAAAACTTTTCCTTCAGAGAACTGGCATACGACAGTAAAGATATTACCATCATCCCACACAATGAAGAAAAAAGATTACATTTGGAAAATTACTCGGTGACAAGTTCACCATACAATTTATCGACAGTTTTCGTTTCATGGCTAGCAGCCTGGCGACATTAGCAAGAAATCTGCCTGCCGCAAAGTTCTGCAACACTGTGAAATTCTTCAGTACTGATGAATTTTAAGTAGTAAGAAGGAAGGGGTTGTTTCCCTATGACTACGTCGACAGTATCGGAAGATTAGAACAGACAGAGCTATCACCAAAAGAAAAGTTCAACAATCGACTGACAGATACGTACATAAGTGATCCAGACTACGATCATGCAAATGCTGTGTGGGAGAAATTCGCTTGCAAAACTCTGAAGAACTACTCCGACATCTACTGGAATACAGATGTTCTCCTACTTGCAGATGTATTTGAGAACTTTCGCAGCCTCTGCCTAGAAACATATGGACTGGACTGTGTGCATTATGTAAGTTTGCCCGGATATGCATACGATGATATGTTGAAGGCAACATCAGTGAAGTTCGAAATTCTGACAGATTATGACATGTACTTGTATCTCGAGAGAGGCATTCGAGGGGGTGTGGCCCAGTGTGTGTAAGCGTAACTGTGTTTCTAACAACAAGTATGATGGTGAGAAATACAATCCTACACAGACAGAAACTTCTCTACAGTACCTGGATGCTAATAACTTGTATGGTTGGGCTATAAGTCTGCTTCTACCTATAAGAAATTTCAAGTGGTCGTGTACCGACCTAGACATCATGAGTGTGCCGGACACTTCTCCTGTGGGATACATCATTGAATGTGATGTAATGTATCCTCCTGAACTACACAAGGATCACAAAGATCTACCATTTCTGCCGATAAACGAATGTCCTCCAGTATCATCACAGAAGAAACTTATGACTACGTTGACACATAAGAAGAATTATATCGTTCACTATATTACGCTCAAACAAGCCGTTGGCCATGGACTTAAGATTAAAGAAATTCACAGTGTGTTGGATTTCGAGCAAAGTCTCTGGCTAGAGCCATACATCCAGCTGAATATGGCTAGATGTGCAGCAGCAGAAAATGAGTTTGAGAAGGACTTTTACAAGCTGGCTAACTACGTGGTCTATGGGAAGCTCATGGAAAATAAGCGTAATATACAGAGAATGAGTCTTATGTGTAATGAAAAGCGACTCAAGAAACTAGTTGCAAAACCAGCCTTCAAAGACAGAATTATTTATTCAGAAAACCTGTCGCTTGTGAAAATTGAGCATGAAGCAATCTTGTTCGATAAGCCCATCTATGCCGGCCTTGCTGTACTTGATTTGTCAAAAGTACTCATATATCATTTCCACTATGATATAATGAAGGCTAAGTACGGTGATGACTTGCAGTTGGCCTACATGGACACCGATAGTTTCATCTACAAGATACGAACGGGTGACTTTTATCAAGACATGTTCACCGATCCTGACTTCCGTGATGAATTCGATACATCATCCTATCATGCCAACCATCCATGCTACTCACCTAAAAACATAAAGGTTATTGGCAAATTCAATGACGAATGTAACGCTGTGCCTATGACTGAGTTTGTAGGATTGGGAGCGAAGATGTATGCCTACAGGTATTGCGAGAATGTATGCAAGAAGGCTAAAGGAATTCAGAAATGTGTTTAATAATAAAGAAAATTACCTTCCAGGACTACATCAGAGCTCTGAACAGAGAGAAGGCTATGCGAGTAACTATACATAGTATAAGATCACGGAAAAAGCAACTATATTCCGAATGTAGCAACAAACTGGCGCTTATTTGGCTGGACGACAAGCGATGTGTGTGCGAAGATGGAGTAAACACTCTACTACATGGATACTCTAATCGAAGGTAAGTCATGTTCATTATACTACTTATATTATATTTGTCACTGTATAAAATTATTTCCTAACAAATCGTACTGAACATTATTAATGTGATGAAACTTTTTTCTCTCCCGACAGTTTTCCTGCATCCTGGCTGCACCGAAACGCCTGCACAATAATCTGAAACGCAACACCCATACTGCTGGAGGACTGCAATGAAGAGTGGCATGGTAGACTAGTAGCAACTACCAGAATAAACAATATGACGAGACTCTCCATGACTACACTGCGAAACAAGGAACACCACCGCATTGCTGAGTACAGTTATCAGTTAGACATGATGTCTCACAACAACCCGAGAATAATATTGAATAGAAATGTATACAAAACAATAAATTTACTCAATAAAATTTTTAAAAAATATATTTTGTATCATTTTATTGGAAAACATGTATCCCAAAAGCGAGATTAAAGAGTTCATTATTATAAGTGTCAGAAAAAAGGTAGAGTTAGTGCATGGTTAGGTGACAAAATGCTACAATAATGTGTGTTGACTGGTACAAAATACCCAGATTCTAATACAATGGTATGGATGTTTTTTAATTCCAACATATGGTCGTTGTGTAGTAGTATAAATAAAACCATGTAACTGAAGAACCACGGGCCAAACACAACTAAATACATTTTAATTAGTAAAAAAATGTACGTACACATAATATAAAGTAAAATATTGGAGGGTCTAAACAAATAGTTATGGGCACTGCCACCAGGGTAAAAGTAGTTCCGACACCTACGGAATACCATCAGATTTTTAGTTGAACACAAAAGTATTAATGGAAGTTTATTGAAAACTGTATTCCAAAGTTCTAGATACAGATAAAAAATTAAAAAAAAAAAAAACATATACAATTACTTACAGACTAGAAAATACTTAAACCAAAGTACGAAAAGTTACTGTGCGATACTAGAAATCATATACCAAAGTTCAACACAGAAGAAAATGTCTCAAACCAAATACGTAAAACGAAAAACATCCTTAAAAGGTCTAACACAGAAAAGCCAACATGCAATATCCTAGTGAGAGGGAGAGAAAGAGAGAGTACGAGAGAGCGAGAGACGGAGGGAGAGATAGGGAGGGGGAGAGTGGCGGAGGGAGAGAGGGAAAGAGAGTACGTGAGAGCGAGAGATATGGAGGGAGTGTAAGAGAGAGGGAGGAACGTTGGGTGGGAGAGAGAGAAAGAGAAAAAAGGATAACATAAGTATAAAACACTTATACGAAAGGGAAACATGTTGAACACAAAAAAAATAAGTTAACCATTTCTTCTACACATAAGCAATAAAAATACAATCAAGGATTTAAAGGTGAAACTTACACATACGAAAGTAACAGCATACATGTTAAGAATCTAAACAAAAAAAATGAGAAACCAACACACAGAACAAGTAGAGGATAAAAATATAAATTTCAAGAAGTCTAGCAAATTTAAAAGGTAAAACATGATAAAAATACTCAAAATGTAAACACAGGAAAATAACTATTAGTCATACAAACAAAGAAAAAAAAATTAGGTTAAAGAAGAACAGATACAAGGTTAGATATGTAATAAGGTAGGAGGTCAGGTTAGGTTAGGTTTACTTATGATTTCAGCATTAAAAACATTAAATAAAGTGTCTACCCGTAATATAAATTCTACCAAACCCTAACAAATCATAGCAAGAATAACGTTTTCCAAGAATTAGAAGAACACATGTACTACACGAGGTCAAATAGTACTAACGTACTTATAAACGTCATACAAGAAAAAAATTCCAATACCTACACGAGTGGAACATATTCAATGTCTTAAGGTAACGCTATATACTACAAGACTTCGCAGCAGTGTACTATGATACATTACAGAAGGGTAGGGTCCTAAAATCGTCAAATTTTATAAGTGTAGAAAATAAGTTATGCCTCGCAAAAAATGTGATAAAATATCATGGCGTCTACAGAGAGCGAAGAAAAAGCCAGGTGATAGGATTTGATAAAAAAAATAATCACATGCTATTTTGGGTGAAGCAACATGTGAGCTATACAGAAACAATGATGTAGGTTCTGGGAACACCGAACTCAGAATTGGTAAGGTTAGTACCCTTATACCCTTAAAAAAAAAAAAACAATTTATGTACTAGCGCACCTAGCGGTGAGACTAGGAAACAGAGACGGACTAAACCAGTAGTACATACAACACCAATGCTATCTAGCAGACGACACTGGAACCAAGACGATTGATATAACTACTAGCTCTCCTGGTGGAAAGACTCACCACCAAAGTCTTAATAATGAACGCCATCTAGGAGACGATCGGTAACTACTGGCAGCCCTACTTAGAGGGCAACTATATAAGTAATTAAAAAAGAAAACAAGATGGGAGGTGGAGCCATTGAGGGTAGCTAGGTATCAAGACAACAGACATTAACCAAGATGGTGGGAAGTCCACACACAAATAATTACGAGACAAATACTGAAATGATCCCGGATCCCGCTCCTAGGCTCCTGCAATAGAACCGCCATTACTACACTACTAATAATAATGTTCAATTCCAGCCACAGTTTGAGCCAAGAGCAGTAAAGTCATCTAGCCATTTTGAGATGACAGAATGTTATTGTTCGCCATATAGTGTTGTGAACTGTGAGGATTTTAAGCGAATTCTGCCGATATAATTTGATTTGAAGTTTTTTGGTAATTAATATCATATAATTTTTTTTAATTTTTTGTCTTTTAGGAAATTTTTGGGAGTATTCTCCATTTTTTTAGAAAATATTATACTGTAGTCTCTGATTGTAAAGCTCAAAGTCAGTTCAAATAGACGGCGGTAGAGTCAATTGATCAAGAGCACAAGAGCCTCCACTCAGCCCTCAACACAACACCAGAGCCGGTTGGTTGGCATTTTTATACTAATACATGTACGGTATCACATCCCAAGAATGTATAGCAGAAGGGAATATTGCTACATACTTCATATCCAAGTTTTAGCTTCATCTCTTTAATTTTGTTTTCTTCGGTGCTGTACATTTTTCGAAAAGAGAATGGTTTGTAGATGTAAAGAAGATCTGTGTTCAAGTGAGTGTCAAGTAATAGAGCTAGAAAACAAATAACTCCGCGTGTAGTTAAATAATCTGATCCCATTAGCAGTCAGATTTGCGTAGAGTTTCAACCAACATTAAACTATTTACCATATTTTACTAGTTCAGAAAGAATACAACTTACGAAGTGATGTATCGCTATTAAACTCAACAACAGGTGATGCCTTTCATATTATCGTGTGTGATTTACCCCGTTGTTTACTATTTGATTCCATTCAGCTATCGAAGTAAAATTGTCGATAATGAAAACTTCGTCAACTCTAAAAGGTTGTAAAACATTAGAATATAAATCACTGCACGTAATTATCTGACAAGATACGCCGGTTTTATTGAAGATATTATTTTGAACTTATTAAAGGGGGAAATATTGGTTTATAGATAATTTCGAAAGATGATCATAATAATAACGACAATAGTAATAAATATACATATACGAATGCTTGCTTTTTGTTTCTCGATGCATAAATTCAACACACACACACACACATATATATAGCTATATACGTTTACATTTTCCAATTGAGAAAGTATTCTTTACTGATTTAAGTTTCTGATGTATCACGGAAAAGTTAAAAATACTTTAATATTAAGGGCCTCGCGTACCTGCGCTTCAAGTGCGTTGCAGCGTGTACGAAAATAAGTTTTTTTTTTAACTATTCCACTCATGCCCAGTGTGTCTATGCACGAAAATAAAATACACTCCAAACGATGCCTGAGGAGTCTTTTCAAAGCACCACAGCGATTGTAAATATAATTTCGGAGCTCCTTAAAATGACTAACAGCTTTCTCAACATGTTATACCGAAAAACGACTCGCAGAATTTGTGTAAAACTGCTCTAGAAGCATGCAATGGACTTTGCTACTAAATTTTCACCAAATGAAAAGATAGGGCCACCACTGAAAGTGTCAGTCAGGCGAGTGATCTACGATACCACTGCACGCCGTTTCATTGTATTGCGCTATCGTCGATACCGCACCAGATGAGCCGGTCATCATCGCCCTTGGTGGCGTGTCTCACTAGCACAAACACACGCCAGTAGGTGAGCGCCTTAAAACCATCACCGTGTCTAGTGTATTCAACATATATTTTTATTTATAGGTAATTTTAGAGGCAAAGAAAAAATATTGAAATAATAATAATTGAATTTTGGTGAAATTCACAATTTTTGAATTGTCAGTCGATTGAATTTGCTTCCTGGATCTTCCAATCTTGCACAAAGTTTGCAATTTATAACATTTTTAAAATTTTTCCGGAAAGATTTCCGATATTTTTTTTTTTTTTTTGAAAATTTTGGTTGGTTTGGAAAATTCTGCGCTCTCTAATTTAAGCTTTTATATTTTCATGGATACTTTGGTTTTCTGCTAGTTTTCTCATTCCGGGAAAAATCCTAAATAATAAAAGGATTCCAGCGTATTTTGGATGTTATGGGTAGAGACGTACAGAACTAGAATTATTTTTTGGAAACCAGCTAGACTACACTAAACTGTTAATTTTTTAACATAATCTGTGATATCATGTAATTATTTGACTGATTTACACACAGTTTGTCAGTCTACTGTGGGATTTTCAATACCTGTAAACCAGGGCTAGTTATGGTCCAGGGCAGTTACTGTACCATTCAAATTGGGGCCGCGGTGGTGAATGGTCAGATCAGTCACCTTCCACCAAGGTGATTCGGGTTTGATTCCTGGCGGGGTCAGTTCCTCGATTTTCGCACGTGGAAATCATGCCAGACGATGCCGCTGGTTGGCGAATTTCCTAGGAAATAATCCGTTCCTCCCATTTCCCCCGCTCTGTCATTCGGACGATACTCCACATTTAACTCGTGTCACCCCTCACCAGCGCTGAAGTCCTACATGTTTGGTGCTGACCAAAATCTCTAACCATTGATTTTATTTTTTGTGAAGCACATCTAAA
The DNA here is from genome assembly GCA_003012365.1 of Medauroidea extradentata. NCBI lineage: Eukaryota > Metazoa > Arthropoda > Insecta > Phasmatodea > Phasmatidae > Medauroidea > Medauroidea extradentata. Next base: position 44,240 of record PNEQ01071195.1, read on the forward strand.
GGTGGATCTGAATGGATTTGGTATATTTTTATGGAATTTACTAAATATTTACTTAACTTCTTAAGATGCAACTCGCGACGTTCGCCCTAATAATGTTTACCATAAAACTACTTTCCGACCCGTCGTTTGCCCTAAAACCTTTCGCCATACAAGTTTATCTTCTGTAGAGTTAGGTAGGCAAGGTTAGGTTAGGTGATGCTAAGTTTGTTTAGGTTGTATTAGATTACTATGACACTTATGAGTCACATGTTAAATTTAAGAAAACTGTTGGTCGTAGATCAGAAAAAACTTGAGAATGGGTAAACATATCTACCTTCATTCATCCTACAGGTTTATGCCCAATTTTGGTTTTCTGTCATGCCTTTGCCCTGAAGTAGTTTGCATAAAGGCGTTTACCCCAAAGTTTAGAGTAAACGACGTGTGCTCGCCACGAGAGATTCTGTGGTGATAGAATACGTCTTCGAAGAGCGAGCGAGAGATTACAATCTAGTCTGCAAGTCTCTTGCTACTGAACATTTTTTGTTCTCTAAGTTCGGTCTTTACATTTATTGCGTCAAATGCATGGTATTTAAATTATTTTTTTGAAAATGTTTTCTGTAATTTTTTACGATAAAATTAATAAAAATGTTATTTGATGATGGTGCATTACGTACGTATTATGGAAAAGTTTGTGCTCTTCAATTATAAATCATAAAACGCACTTCTTTTAGCTTTGGAACTTTTCTTATGTTTTTCCAGGTAGAAAAAATGCCAATGCAAAAGTGAATATCGGACATCGGATATAAGATATTTGAGCTATAAGTCGTTGTTTGTTGGGTAAAATTTTTAAATTAATGCTATAAGTAACACAAATTGAGCACTAATATGTGGAATATTAGCGATACGTGATTATTTCTATCAGCGTTGGCTAACTGAACTATGGAGTCGAAGGATCCAAATATGCTGAAGGAGCCAAACCAGCCGAGGTAGTACGGAATACGTTGCTGGACTGTCATCGTGACCTTGCTGCCCCAGCACACTGCAGACAGACGTCTCCAGTCGGCTACACTCCACAGATAGTGTTTAAGCACATCATAATACTATAGGCCTACTATATCTCTTACAACTAGGCTAGTAAGTAAATATCGTATGGGGAGGGTACACGAGAGCTGGATATCAGACCCCAAGGGCAGACTTCTGACTGAACGCTCTGAATAATAACGTGAATTGGAGATGTAACACGTCTATGAAGTTGCCCTCCCCCTTCCAAATACTCAGTAAAATTTCAAATCATTCACAGCATTAGTTCTTCGTTAGTTATCGTTTGTACCACAGTAAAATTCGTTAGTTACAAATTTACACAACCACTAATTAGGTAATTAAATGTTGGGGAATATTTTTCACATTGGCCCACCCCCCAACCAAATACTCAAGAAAAATTTCAAATTATTAACAGCTTTAGTTATTTGTTAGTTATTATTTGTTCCGCTATAAAATTGTTGCTTCAAAAAATTTACTACCTTTCTTAGCTGATTAAATTAGGGTTGGAGGCAATTTCAACTCCCCTCCCTCCTTAAATTCTCAGAAATGTTTCAAAATATTTACAGAGTTTGTTCTTTGTTAGTTACAGTTCCTTCCGGAATAAAAATCGATAGTTCCGAAATTTCACTGCCAGTAATTAGCTTATTAAATTAGATGATTTTGGATGGGGGACAACTTCACACTGTCTCCCTACAATACCCAGAAGACTATAGATATAGTCACATCGCATATTTCCAAGTTTTTTGTTTGTTTCTATTTAAAATCCGTCTGTTCCATATTGTAAATGCCACTAATTAGCAAATTAAATTTCCACCCCTAATTGTCAGGAAACATAAAAATATTTCCAGTGTTTTTTATTCGTAGTTATAGTTTATACCGCAATGAAAATCATATCTTCCAAATTTTAACTGCCACTAATTAACTAATTATGGCCAGAAGGGCCAACTTCACACTATTCTTTCCCCCAAACACGCTAAGATATTTATCTTTATAGCAATAGCGATAGTTCTTGATAAGTTATCGTTTTTATGCAATAAAAATCGTTTGTTTCGTATTACAACTGCCAATAATTAGCTAATTAAATTTGGTGTAGTATGAGTCACACCGCTCCATCAAATGTTCCGAAAATTATAGAACTATTTACTGAGTTACTTCTTTGTTTGTTATGGTTTTTTGCTCCAAATACAAGATATTGTAAGTTTTAAATTTAATTAGCTAACTAAATAGGGGGGGGGGGTGGCGGTCACACTGCCTTCCTATTAAATGCCCAGGAAAGTTTTAAAATATGTACACAGTTTTTTCTTCGATATGTTTGATGTACAATATGATTTTTTTTTTTTAAATTATTGTGCTATTATTTTTGGACAGTTAGTTTTTCCTCTTTATTGGAAAAGTGTTTAATGGTGGGGGGTTGTCGCCTCAAACAAATGTTGCCAGTTCCTTTCACCAACATTTTTCTCCGAGATATTAGAAATAGTCCAGAAATGCGTATCGGTAGTTTTACTTGAGTTATAGTTTTACTGTAATAAAAAGAGTTTCTTCCGAATTAGAGATAGTAATATTTGAACTATTTGTATAACTTCCTACCTTACTTGTTCCGCTCTTAATTCGTAGAAATTGTTGAAAACATACCCATAATTCGTTAGTTATGCATACCTGGCTACTAGTATCACCCGTTACCAAGGAAAGTTGATGTCGCTTGGGTCATTTCAATATGATATTTGCTACTCGAGCAACACTTAATTCAGTATCGCTATCTCCCTTCTCTCACTTTCTCACTAATTCTCTCACTGAAGGAAAATAGACTAAAATAATGCTATCGTAGGACTTTAGAAAATGTATCTGCTATCGTAGCACACTTACTGAATGTAAAAGTCATGCAGAAAATACGAAGATAATGTGTTATTTACAAGACATCCGGGAACTTATATTTCTCTTAACCAGCTGCTCCGGTACATTTACTACTAAACAGTCTTATCACTCTAAATGATTCAATCGATGTAAGGTAGGCATTTCAATACTTCAGAATTATTTTTAAACACAAACATATTTTGTAAGGATTTAAAAACATGCCAAGCAGAGTAGTCGGTGGCATGTAGCTTCAGTGTGAATTTTTTAGTTAACTTATGGTTATGCGGCTTGTAAGAACTGAAAACGTGAAAATGTTTACTTTGAAGAGTCATTGTGGGAAAACTGTTTGAGCTGGATTTATATCGTAAGTGGAACATGTGCTGCCAAGTAACGTCTACAGAACTTACACTGATTCATACAAATATAAAACTACGATTATTTCCCTCTCTTACATTTCCTGTACAATTACATTTCTGGTTTTCAAAATTAGACCTGTCAATTTCGCACACCACCCTCTAAGAGTCCAATGCAAATAGGTTTGAACCTAAACATTCAAAGAAACAAGACGAAACTTTCGCAGACATGTTAGATTGTATCTCTCGAACATCCCCTTAAAAGTCTCGAAAAATTCTGCGTCGGGTTTTCCGCCATTTTGAAAAATGAAGCAGCCATGTTAAATTTTTGTCGATTGTTGGAAAAAAATTATATAGCACACAGACCATTCGACATTTTCAACCTTATCTTTTCTTTAATATATTTGATATGGAAGTGGCTTTCATACTGGCTACATGTACTTAATATTTCATAAAATTTTATTTTATTTACGAGGGTTTGAAAATCATGTTTTCTGTTTTTTTTTATTAAAGAGTTACAATACTTCTGCGATTTAAAATAAAATGGCTAACAGTATGGAAAAATGTTCCAAATAATAATTGTAGAGGGTGAAAAAACCTATAGAAATCAATTTACATATAACATATTGAGTACATATTAAGTTTACAGCGCAGTTTCTTTGTAGTATTTCCATACAGATTTAGTAGATAGGGCAGTACAGGATGCAACACATGCGACACAATAGCAGAAATTTTATAAGCATTTAAATAATATGGTGTAACTTCGGACTAACAAGATTCTAAAGCAAGTCGTATTTTTATAATCCTACCTCATACAATACTCTGGAAGTCAAATTCCATGTCCATGTTAGCAACCCACCGGGTGAAAGATGAAGTAGGTCACTGTGTGAAAGATGAAGCATTTCACCGCTCGCTGAGTAGACGATGAAGCAGCTCACTCTTAACTGAGTGGAAAATGAAGCAGTCTTCGTATGAATTCATTATTTGGTATTTCGGTTTTATTTCGTCGTCTTCTACGATACTACTTTTTTGATAACCATTTAAAAGACACTGTGACAGAAAGTATAATGAATATATTGTTCTGCATTTGTTTGATAACTGCAGTTCCAAGTAGATACTCTTTTTCAAATAATAAGGAAAAAATCCAATTGTTTAATTTTACCTTATCACATTGGAAACAAAACACGTAAGGAAAAAGTTCATCGTTTGACAAACTGTAGTCTCGCTTACTCTAGTCGTGGACGCTGAGCAGCATGTTGATGTGTGTCTTGTACGTCGTCACATGTGTCTTCGTATTCCACTAAACGTGATTCTTCTTCAATGTCCTCGTCATTTTCTACGTCCCTGTTGCTGCAGCAATGTCCTGCACAATACATGCACATTGCAGAATATTTTAAAGAACTTCTGTGACATTCGCAGCTTCGTTGACAGTCATATGTGCAGCTGCAGAAAACAAGATGTAATAGGTATTCTGGGGCAGAATTTTTATTGAACTTGGTATCGGACAGAGACTGCCGTTCACTATCTTCCAGCCCCAGTTAAATGGATCTAGACGAACACCACGCCATTCCTGCACCTGGTGAAAGACTCGGAGTGAATTTTCACGAGCAACTGTGGAAGTTGAAGGAAGTACAGCCAAGTTGAACTGTGAATTGACAGGCATCTTAGCGATTGTCCTCACATATAGCTGGTGACGTAAGATGTCTAAGTTTCCTTCTCATTTTGACCCATACAGTGAGAGAAAGAAAAATTCACCAGCATCAGCTACAGCATCAGCTGATGATTGGGGGTCATTAAAAATTTACAATTTTTTTCGGAGCTGCTTATCAGAGTGAATCTTTTTGAAAGGTGCTACCTTGCCTTTTTGATAAATTGATGAGAGTGTATCACATCCTGTAAAGTCATAGAAAACAAGAAGCAAGTCCTTCAATTCCCATATTTGTTCTTCAATATCTCCTATGTAGTGAATCTTGTCAGGTTTTGTATTTTTCGTGGAATAACCATTGTTAATTATGCATTCAGTGGAGCAAGGGCAACCAGAAGAACTAGCAAATCCGTATCTTCACCAATCAAGACTGCTTCGAGGCCTTTTTCGGCCTGTGCAATTGCTGTAGATACAATTAGCACACCAGCATCTGCATCAGCCTGCAGTACCTTGCAACCTGCGCTTTGCAAATAATGGCTCACAAGGGAGATAAGTCGCATTATGTTGTTATTATTTGAAAGAAATTCAGTCTGTCCAAGGATGACATGCACAGAATCGTCTACTGCTGCATCCATATGGCAAGCCTTTCCTGATCGACACAAATGTTCCCCGTCTTTAGTGCTTGGTCCACTACCATACCCATAAAACACGACATAAGCTTGACCATAGTGTGATGTAACAAAAGTGATATACTTCTGGCATATTTCCTTAAATGTCGCTGGATGCTGCCATACAACACGATGTAGGATATGTACACCATCGATTATATACGACGCACATTGCATCGAGACACTGTTTGTTGTCTGCTGGGTGGGAAGTTTTGACAAAATTGGCACAATGGATGATTTTGTGCCCTTCCTCATTAAGCCTTCATCGAAAAGAGAAGGGGGATGTGCAAACAGTTCAAATTTGAAGATCTCAGATGGCTTATCTTCTGCCCTCACTGTGCACACTATGCGGTGAAAAAGTTGGTTGGTGTTGATACAGACTGATTTGTCATGCACTGTCACTGAACGTGTTATGCTAGCCAGATAATTCCCAACTTACTTACGTTTCATTTTAATTTCACTGATTTCATACCCTCAATTTCCTTCATTACAACAGTACCAACTTGCAATGCCTTGTTACAATTAACACTTTCATCAGCTAACATGCCAGTAGACAGAGATGCAAGCTGATAAGATGCTCTCTTGAATGGCTTATGTTCCTGGAACCATTGTATGAAAAGCTAACACATTTGGCATCACGATGCTGACGAGACTCCCGCAAGTCTACATGCTTTTCTGAGGATGTGGAAACAACACCTGTGAATTCCTCTACTGCACCCATTATCCTTGAAGACGCAGACATTGAATACACCCGAGAAGCAATAGTGGAAGGTGAAATCCCTCGACGCCATGTCAGACCACCACTACTCTTCATAGCTCACATTAACACTTGTTCAATGGCCATATCAGGCCAAATTCCGCACAAATATTTCTCACTTCGCCTGATAGTGAAATAGTATTTTCCTATTAACTTTTTGAATTCTTCACTGGGCAAGGTAGCTTCAAGTTTATGCATTGCCTGAAGGTAGATGTGAGCAGACCTTGCAGGTGGTACAGCGATCGACCGTATCGACACTTGACTGTATGCCTTTAAACCACGCCTTAGCATTTGCTGTGGCCAACAGAAACGAAGCTGGTTCTCCATCTTTATTTTTTGCTGGCGAATAGCATGTGTCTTTCACTCCAGAAGGAGAGGAAGTATTTCTTCATTATTTCGACCAATAGAACTGAATAAGCTAGGCCCACCCCTCTGACGTTAAAGCCTTATATCTAGAAGGAAAACCACCTAAGTAATATTAGCGTCAATACTTCGTACGTGTCAGAAAATCCTACGCGCCAGCAGGCCGTACGCGCCAGGCGGTCAGGCGCGACAGTTGACCGTACCTGCGCCAGTAACATGGAAAAGTGGCCTAAGTGTATACGGTAAACGTTTGCTGTAGCCTTTCTTGGCAAGAGTGTGAAGTAGTAATCACTAGAGGTACGTAAATTTCGCATATACATTTCAGGTCAGGTTCAACGCCAATTATGTATACTTCATTGTCATGTCTGCGACTTGCTGGCGGCTGTTACGAAACGCGTGAGACTACTGCAAGCCAGTAGTAAATAAAGAAATATTGCGAAGTGCTATCGCTTGCTACCTGCTTGTACGGTTATAAGCCAATATATAATCGATTGTGGCCAGTGGGTGTATAGGACTGATAGTATAGGCTGTTGCCAGATGAATCCGCAAAATTGACGTACCTCTAGTAATCAATCACTGATTTAAATTCCAGTGCTTGCCGAGTTTCGCTCTTATAATTAGGGACGGGAAAATTTCGCTGATTCAATTATCCGCATGCTAGAATCCATTGTACTATACATATTCGAGCCCCGTCTATTCGTTTATTGTCTGTTGTTCCACTGAGTAGTAGCTAGTGGACAAATAGTCGTGGCTTCAGTATGTATAGGACAGTGCATTCTAAGCTAACATGCAGGTAATTGAATCAGTGACATTTTCCGGCCCCAAGTTATAATTGTTTAATTAACATAGTTCTAAACGAGAGTATTCACGGACTTCATATAAAACTTACTTTTTAACACTTTTCTAAATCTTACTATGTCTGCTATTACGAAGGACTGGCTTTTTATGCTGGTTAGTTATTAGATTCGGAGGGATGTTGCAAAAACATGACCAATGGCAAACCGTTGTCATTCAATGAAAATATGTTTGCAGTGTTTGTTATTGTCATAGACTAAACTGCTGAAGTTGCTTTTACAATTAAATAGGTGTGTGTGTATATATATATGATAATAATACTTGGCGCAGACACGATGTGTTCTAAAAGCCTGCGTCTGCTTCATAAATAACATTTTTACCGCTATGTTTATAATTTGACAGCATATTCTTTCAGTATAGTTATATATAAAATAATTAATTTTATAAACGATGCCAAGGAACGGAAAAACCAACATCAGCTTTCCGGTCCTTGTTAAAAAACGGGCTGCAGAGTGAGGTATTAGAAAACCCCAGAGGTTTTTAATACGTGCTTTATTTTATCTTGGATTTCATTATGTTTCCTATAGAGTGTGTGTATGTGTGTATATGTTTTATTTAACTAGTTGTGACTAAAAGTATCCTACAAACAATTTTTTCTACGAACGATACCTGCTACATATGCATAAAAATTGTGTACAATTAAATTTTGTACAATACATTCACTTCAAATTTAGTTTTAACTAAATACGTTCCTAGAAGTCATTGTCCACGGTCTGCACAAGACAAATATGCTTCTGGGTCTTATTTTATAAACTACGTTTTAATTTGTCAGCTGCTCAGTTTTCAGATTAATTGCGTTCTACAGATACCACATATTGCCTGGGTCGCATTTTGTTTACCTTTTAGCGTATTATACAATCATATACAAGGAAAAATTTGTAATTAACGCGCTTAAAAAATTGGTTAGTTATCTTCTCCTCTTTGGTATGTCTACGCAAAAATGTATTGTAGCAGTTTGTGATGCATTACCTAATATGTATATATATATATATATATACAGAGAGAGAGCGAGTTACAAGTTTACGCAAAAACTTTATTTGTGGCCAATTCCCATGATTTCTTTTGGGATACAGGTATTATAATTATAAATAAAAGAGTTAAATTAAGTACTGGATTTAATAGCTCACAAAGCTACGAAATACACAAAACAGCAATCAACTATAACTTTCACAGCACAATTAGTTATGCACAAAATTACTCCTGTGTCACAGTCACGATAGTTAACTTTGACAATTGAAGCACAAAAAATGTCTATCATCAATTAATTAAACACTACAAATCACAATGAAATTCAGTCATATATCCAATCAACAGTCTCTCAAATAGTGACAGTGTACAACCTTAATAGTCCGCAGTGGTGATGAATCGTCGTGTGCTGCGCAGCACCCCGAGTCCACCGCTGGCTTCACTCTTGAGGTCTTCGGTTCGACTCCCGTCGCGCACCTCCTTCTTCTCTCGTCAGCCCGCCGAAGTAGTCCTCTTGGTTCGCCAAAAACTGCTCCGAAGGTAGCCGCCTGCCGCCTCACAGTAGACTCTGACGTCACCAAGATATCTTCACCAGTCTCTCTCCATAAGCATAGCACCTTCCTCTAGCACGACCAATAGCGAACTTTCCCCGAATTTGTCGATTTAGCCCTTATGTACTAGGCAAAACAGTAGGGGAATTACAGCATTACAAGGGTCTAAAATTAGACATTTCATCATGTTTCGGACGTGATTTGAGTCACGTAGGCCACTCTCGTAGGGTAAAGGCTCAATTGGGACAGGTATCTATGACGTAGCTTCGGCGTGACTTCCATCACGTAGCCGCCCAGCTAGTGATACAGGCGCCTGTCCACAAAGTGTTACGAAACAGCTGCCGACCACCGACCTCCAGGTACATGGCACGCAACAATATATATATATATTATATACAATATATATTATATACTTGTGTGTATGTGTGTGTGTTAACAAGAGTGAGGGGAGTTTTTAACTTTTTAAAAATAAAGTTACAAATGTGTTGTCACTTTGTCTATAAAGTGAATATGGTGGGAGTAATACAACACACAATACTGAACATATAATTTAAAGTTTCATTTCTTTGAAAAAAAAAATACTGGTATTTTATTGTTTGTGCACTAATAAGTAATGTCGTTGTTTGTCATTAAATTGTATTTTTATTTAAATATATGTTAAATTTTTTAAAGTATAGATAGGCTGGCCTAGTGGTCAAGTGAAGGTGGAAGTGGTAGGAAGCTGTGCGACATATTTAAGTCGTGTGCTCACCGGCAGTCGAAGAGAGGACCTTTATCACGTCTTATAAATGCTAATATATTTTAATGCTTTGTTAATTCAAAACATATTAATCTCCGGTTACACAAACAACTGACTAATTTAAATGTGGTAACCGCAAAGAGTTACAGATAAAACAAAAATTATTGTTTCGAAAAGTTTAGAATTTTCTTTTAAAAATAATATGCATCGTCTCGTTGTGGATTTAGTTACGTGAAATATTATAACCTAAACACTACGAATCACATGTCACACCATAAAAGTAAAACATCTTAATCATTGATTTTGTCATTCACCAAATCTATTATTTTGGGTAGACATGGAAAGAGAGTTGTAACTTCATGTTTTTAAATTTTTTTACATATTATTAGGACCAGTAGCTGTAATATAAATCCAAGTTTGCTGCTCTATTAGTATAATAGTTTCCGAGATACAATTTTTTAAATAATTGACATTTAAATAAAAAGTGAAAAATGGTGGTTTTAGTCGATTTTCGGGTCAAATAATGCGAAAACTGCTTACTCTAAGTCATGAGAAATAATATGTATTATATTAATTTAGCTTTAATTTTTGTACATAAATATATCGCTAGACCTATCACATTTTACAAGAAAAAATTTAAATAATTCCCGTGATGATTTGCTGAAATTTTAATAAACAAAGAGCAAAATACTTTGAAGAAGGAATTGCATCTAGTCTATTTCATTCATTTAAATGAAATAACCATAAGCTTATTTCAACTAAAACACTGTGTCAAACCACCAAAGTTCAGAAAAATTTTCTATCTCGTGTAAGAACCTAACGTGAGTATTCACTATAGTATTCTTTGTAAACTTTGTAAGCAAATTTTAGGTTGCATGAATAGTTGGATGACTTTTTGCACTCATCCAACAGATTTTTTTAGACACTGTTAGATGATATAAAACTATCATGAAAATTAACTTGCGGTTGTGTAAAGTAGTTCCAATATTTAAACCCCAATATATTTAAGCAAACAAGAATGCCCGTACTAAGTGAACTGTGCCCTATAGCGCCTAGAACTCAACACGGCCTATTGCCTAGCTGTCGTAAGGTCATCATTTGTACAACACATGGGTGTAAACAGGACAATGTGTCTACGTATTGTTGCATGCTGTGTTTCCGAGGGCGGGCTGAATGGGGTCTGTGTCGAAACACCATGAGGGCTGGCCCATGACTCAAAGCCCGAGTGTCTCATAGTGGGAATCCCGCCGAAACTAGGTCATAGATACCTGTCCCAACTGCGCTTAAACCCTTCGAGGGCGGCCTACATGGCTAAAATCATGTCAGAAACATGACGTAATGTTTAATTTAGACCCCTGAAATGCGAGGAAGACCCGACTGTCTGGCCTAGTATAAAAGCGCAGAATCGGCACATTGGGGGAGAGTTCGCTATTGGTCGTGCTAGAGGAAGGTGCTATGGTTGTGGAGATAGACTGGTGAAGACATCTTGGTGACGTCAGAGTCTACTGTGAGGCGGCAGGCGGCTCCCTTCGGAGCAGTGTTGGACGAACCAAGAGCACTGCTGCGGCGGACTGACGGGTGAAGGAGGTGGTACGCGACGGGAGTCGAACCGAAGACCTCAAGAGTGAAGACAGCGGTGCACTCGGGGTGCTGCGCAGCACACGACGATTCATCACCACGGCGGACTATTAAGGTTGTACACTGTCACTACTTGAAATACTGTTGATTGGATATATGACTGAATTTAATTGTGCTTTGTATTGTTTAATTAATTGATGGTAGACATTTTTTTTTCTGCTTTAATTGTCAAAGTTAATTATCGTGTCTGTGACACGGTAGTAATTGTGTGCATAACTAATTGTGTTGTGAGAGTTATAGTTGATTACTGTTTTGTGTATTTCGTTGCTTTGTGAGCTATTAAATCCAGTACTTAATTTAATTTTTTTATTTCTAATTATAAGACCTCTATCCCAAAAGAACTCATGGGAATTGCCCACAAATAAAGTTTGTGTTCGCCAAACTTGTAACACTGGTGTCAGAAGTGGGAAAGAGGCATAAAGTAAATTCAATAATTAATCCTGCAAACTTAATCATTGCACATAATTACTATTTAATTAAATTGAGCCACTTTATAAATTTGGTTTAAATCTCAATTGTAAATGTGAATGTTTACTAGAAGCATGTCTGCGGAAATAGAAGCACTAAAGGCCTTCATTGAAGGAATGAGTGGCCAATTAAGTGGCCAAATAAATTCAGTAAATGCAAATATAGATAAGAAAATAGAGAATGTTAGTAGCCTTGTTGACAGTGTAAATGAAAATGTAAATGTGCAAATTGAAAATGTAGATAAGAAAATTGATAGTGTAAATAAGCAAGTAGAGAATGTTAGTAATCGTGTAGACAGTGTAAGTGAAAAGGTAGACAAAGTGAACGAAGTGGTAGACAGAAAAATAGACGATGTTAAAGATGGTGTACCAGGAAATAGAGGCTGTAAACGATAAGGTGGAACAGCAAATGAATGATCTAAGGAAGGAGTGGCAAGAATTTTGTCAGCGTCAAGAGGGTGGCCATCTTGTTACCGGAGAAGACCATGTCATTGCTGATTCAATACATGAAGGCGGCGAAGAAAAGACAACGAACTTTAAACCAGGCTCTAGTGTGATTCACAACCAGGCAGAAAATGGGCTGCAACATGTTGGTGTGTCTAGTGTGCCTGCATCGAACATTGGAAAAGGGATTTCTGTGAAGACTGCTCCTTACGATGGCCGGACTCCATGGCGAGAGTACCAAAACCAGTTTGCGATTGTGGCGACCATAAATGGTTGGTCTGACCAGCAACGTGCGTACTATCTTGCAGCTGTGCTGAGGGGACCTGCCCTCAGTATACTCCAGTCGCTTCCAGAACAACAACCTCCTTAATACTTGACATTAGTTACTGCACTGGAGCTGCGCTTCGGCGACAAGTACTTGAGACATGCCCATCATGCCTAACTAAGGAGCCACACCCAGAGATCAGGGGAGCCACTGCAAGAATTGTGGAAGGACATTGTGCGACTCGCCCATTTGTCGATCGAGGGGTGTCCAGAAAAAAGAACGAGACATAATAGCAGTCGGCTTCTTCGTCGACGCCATTGCCGATGTAGATGTACGCCAAGTGGTGCGTCTGGCCGCCCCAAGGTCTATGCAGGATGCCCTGGCCAGAGAACTGGAGGTTGACTCTGCAAGAGGACCATCAACTCGGCGTGCTGTGCGGTCGGTCGCAGTGGCAGGCGACGATAGAGATAGCCGCTTCGAGAACACCTTGATGAGAATGGAAACCATGATACACAGAATCACATCGAATACACCCCGCCCTCGACAACAAAGGCGACCAAGCTGTTGGGAATGTGGAGAACCCAGACACCTCAGAGCCCAGTGTCCACGATGGTTACAGAAAAACAGAAGCCAAGTGCAGGATGAGACTGCTCGATCCGACCAGGCCTCCGGAAACATGTAAGCACCGGTCTTAAGGGGCGAAGGTCGGTCGCTGCGGGAGATAAGGCCCCAGTATTTCTTCAAGTACGCTCAGTGAAGAAAGAGTTTGATGCAATCCTAGTGGAGGGCAGTCTGGATAATGTTTATTGCAACATGGTTGTAGACACTGGAGCAACCATTACTGTTGTCAGACCGGACATATTGGGGCCTTATCCCCAGCAGTCATGGAGCCATAATTGCAAACAAAGCTTTCTGACGACAGTGACAGGCGAGACCACACCAGTAAAGGGGAAGAAAACGGTACCATTGAAGTTGGGTGACCTCTGCATTGAGCACGAAGTGTACATAGCCGACATCGAAGATGAAGATTTATTGGGCCTGGATGTGTTACGCAAGTTAGAGTGCTGTATATATACTCGGTCGGGAGTACTAAAGGCTGGTAACTGAGAACTGGTAATGATGCCACGAAGCGAACTTTCCTCGCCAACCATCTGCCAAGTGATCTGTTATGAGACAACTGTTTTGCCAGCTTCCAGTGAGATTGTCATCCCCGCACAGTGTCGAGGCAATTTTGTGCGGCATGTAGCGCTGATAGAACATATGAGAAAAGGGAGCAGCTTACCTGATGAGGTGGTGGTAGCAAGAACATTGGTTTCGCCGAGTTCTGGAAATTTACCTGTTCGAATGGTCAACTTGTCGAACAGGGCAATCCAGCTTGAGGAAGGGGCCATAATAGGTGTATGCAAACAAGTCTCCCAAATAACTACAACTGACAAAGAAGCCATCAAGTCAGGCGACCTTAATGGGACTATGCCAGAACCACTCAAGGAACTACTGACTAGAAATGGAGAAAACCTGAGCTGGAGACAAGAAAAGGCTGTTGCAGAACTTCTGAAGCGAAACAAAAAACAATCTCATGTGGGCCACTTGACCTTGGCAGAACATCTGCTGCACAACACCACATTTATACAGGAGAAGCTAGGCCAATCAAGCAACCCCCAAGGCGACTGCCCCTGGCTACACAAGAAACTGTGGTTGGCATCTTGAAGGAAATGAAGGACTTGGATGTGATCGAGCCGTCGGTCAGCCCTTTGTCGTCACCTGTTGTGCTAGTTAAGAAAAAAAGATGGGTCCACAAGATTTTGTGTGGATTACCGCAGGCTGAATGATGTGACCAAAAAGGATTGCTACCCCCTCTCCCGGATTGATGACACACTGCACAGCTTGACAGGGTCACAATGGTTCTCTACACTTAACATGAAGAGTGGCTACTGGCAATGTGAGGTGGCACAAGAGGACAGGGAGAAGACAGCCTTCTCTGTGCAAGGGAAAGGAACTTGGCAGTTTAAAGTCATGCAGTTTGGGCTTGCAATGCCCCTGCTACCTTCGAACGACTAATGGAAAATATCCTACCTCTGGATATTTGCCAAGTTTACTTAGATGACATCGTGGTCACAGGTAAAACATTTGAAGAACACCTTACCAGACTAGATTCCGTGTTCCAGAAAGTGGCTGCTGCAAATTTGAAGCTGGTTCCCAAGAAGTGCCACCTGTTCCAAAAGAAAGTTAGTTTCCTAGGGCATGTGAAATCAGCCGATGGAATCCAGACCGACCCAGAAAAAACCAGGGCAATAAAAGACTGGCCACAACCAACAGACAGGACACAGGTGAGGAGCTTTCTTGGACTCTGTGCTTATTATCGGCGATTTGTACATGGATTTGCTACGATTGCCAAGCCACTACATGAGCTTACTGAAGCCAATCGAAAATTCCTGTGGACACCTGAATGTGAAGCCTCTTTCAGAAAATTAAAAGAAGTTTAAATGTCCCCTTAAGTTTTGGGCTTCCCCGATAATGAAGGCGAGTTTATATTAGACACAGATGCGAGTGATGTAGGCATAGGTGCTGTGCTATAGCAGGTTCAAGATGGAGTAGAGAAGCGTCTATAATATTTCAACGAAGTGCTGCAGAAACCAGAGAGAAATTATTGTGTCACTCGCAAGGATCTATTGGTAATAGTGAAGTCCATATCACATTTCCACCACTACTTATATGGCAGACACTTTACTTTGCGAACAGATCATGCTGCTCTACGCTGGCTACTGAACTTCAAGAATCCCGAAGGACAAATAACTCGATGGATACAACACCTTCAATAATACAACTTTGATATACAACACCATGCCAGTTGTTCCCATAATAATGCAGATGCATTATCCCGCAGGCCTTGTGACGCCAATTGTCGCCATTGTGAACGGCAAGAGGAGAAAAGCAGAGGAGTGCGCTATGTTAGAACAACAAGGCTTCAGGCATCAACAGCCGATAGGAAGTTCTCCTGGACTGACGACAAGATAAGAGAAGAACAACAAAGTGACCCAGACTTGTGTCCAATACTGGATTGGAAAGAGCAGGACCACCGGCCAGAATTGCAGGAGCTATCTGAAAAGAGTGCTACAACTAAGGCATATTGGGCACAGTGGAATTCACTTGTTCTGAAGAATGGTGTCCTCTACCGGAATTGGGAGAGTGCGGATGGCAGACATCAACACCTACAGTTGGTCCTCCCAGAGAACAAGGTCCCAGAGGTACTGAAGGAGCTCCATAATTCTGTGTCAGGCGGTCATTTCGACATTAATAAGACACTCAACAAGGTTCGAGAGAGATTTTACTGGCTTCATTGCCGTGAAGATGTCGACAGATGGTGCCGAAGGTGTGACGATTATACCGCAAAGAAAGGTCCGAGGGTCAGAGGCCTAGGTCGTCTCCAGAAGTACAATGTTGGTGCCACATTCGAGAGAATGGCGGTTGACATCTTGGGGTCCCTTGCCAGTAACCGAGAGAAACAATCGGTACTTTCTGGTGGTGCAGGACTACTTCACCAAATGGCCAAAGGTTCTTCCCCAACCGAATCAAGAAGCCAGCACGGTGGCTGATGCACTGGTCGAACATGTGTTCTCAAGGTTCGGGGTGCCATTGGAGCTTCACTCGGACCAAGGGCGGAATTTCGAAGCAGCCCTTTTCCAAGAAGTGATGAAGATAATGGGTATAAAGAAGACCCGAACCACTACACTACATCCACAGTCTGATGGAACGTTCGAACGCCTAAATCGCACCCTGGAGCAGTACCTATCCATCATTGTATCTGATAATCAAAAGGATTGGGACTCCAAAGTACCGCTGTTTCTGTTAGCATACTGCTCTGCCATTCATGAAGCAACTAAGGTGACACAGTCAAGAATGCTGTTTGGAAGAGAGCTCTGTCTCCCGAGCGACCTGATGTTCGGACGACCGGTGGAAGAAGACCAGATTGTATCTCCAGTGTATGCCAGCAAGTTACGTCGCAAGTTGGTTCACACGCACAACTTCGCCCGGCGACACCTTAGGATCAACACCGACAGGATGAAGACTCGCTACGATAGGAATGCACCAGAGGAAACATTTCAAGAAGGTCAACTAGTGTGGTTGTACAACCCTCAGGGAAAAAAGGGGTATTGTCCCAAGCTGCAGAAGACATGGGAAGGCCCTTATGAAATAGTGAAGAAGATTAATGATGTTGTGTTTCGGATTGTTCGTCGAGGCTCTCGGGCGAGAGGACCTAAAGTTGTACACATCAACAGATTGGCCCTCTACGATGAACCTGAGGCTGTTGTGTCTGTTCGGGACGAACAGACTTAAGGAGGGGGCAGTGTTGCATGCTGTGTTTCTGAGGGCGGGCTGGATGGGGCCTGTGTCGAAACACCATGAGGGCTGGCTCAAGGCCCGAGTGTCTCATAGTGGGAATCTGGCCGAAACTACGTCATAGTTACCTGTCCCAACTGCGTTTTTGCCCTGCGAAGCGGCCTACGTGACTCGAATCTCGTCCGAAACATGATGAAATACCTAATTTTAGACCCCTGTAATGCGATTATTCCCCGACTATATTGAGGGGTATAAAACTGCGGAATCGGCACATTGGGAGAGAGTTCGCTATTGGTCGTGTTAGAGGAAGGTGCTATGGTTGTGGAGATAGACTGGTGAAGACATCTTGGTGACGTCAGAGTCTACTGTGAGGCGACAGGCGGCTACCTTCGGAGCAGTGTTGGACGAACCAAGAGCACTGCTGCGGCGGACTGATGGGCGAAGGAGAAGGTACGCGACAGGAGTCGAACCGAAGACCTCAAGAGTGAAGACAGCGGTGCAGTCGGGGTGCTGCGCAGCACACGGCGATTCATCACCACGGCGGATTATTAAGGTTGTACACTGTCACTATTTGAGAGAGACTGTTGTTTGGATATGTGACTGGATTTTATTGTGATTTGTACTGTTTAATTAATTGATGGTAGACATGTTTTGTGCTTTAATTGTCGAAGTTAATTAACGTTTCTGTGACACAGTAGTAATTGTGTGCATAACTAATTGCGTTGTGAGAGTTATAGTTGATTACTGTTTTGTGTGTTTCGTAGCTTTGTGAGCTATTAAATCCAGTACTTAATTTAACTCTTTTAAT
The DNA here is from genome assembly GCA_003012365.1 of Medauroidea extradentata. Classification (NCBI taxonomy): domain Eukaryota; kingdom Metazoa; phylum Arthropoda; class Insecta; order Phasmatodea; family Phasmatidae; genus Medauroidea; species Medauroidea extradentata. The sequence continues at coordinate 61,968 of PNEQ01071195.1, forward strand.
TATAATTATGAGACCTCTATCCCAAAGGAACTCATAAGAATTGCCAACATGTAAAGTTTGTGTTCTAAACTTGTAACAAGACATATACACATATATATATATTTTTATATATATGTATATATATATATATATATATATATAGAGAGAGAGAGAGAGAGAGAGAGAAAAGAGAGAGAGACGCTACCGTTTTCTTTAATTCACAGTCTGGCTCACTAACCATTTCTCATCACCGAAATTTAATTTTGTGTCCTATAATTTCTGGGAGTAAACAACAATAAAGCTGACATAGTTTAGGTAGTATTTAAGTTTCCCACATGTGTGCGTCTTTCATTGTCTTAAATGTGTCTAATTTCTGGCCTATTCAAATTATATATAACGAGAAATACGCACTTTAATATTCAAAGTTCTTTGGATTAGGTAGTAATTAGGACGCGACAGGCTCATAAGTTAAATTTCATTTTGCTGAAAAAATTGTTTTCTTTCCGCTGTATTTTCTTTTTGTCTTGATGTACAGCAAATGGTTCGCAATTTGTTTCTGTGTCAACATTTCCGCTGAGTACAAGGCCATCAGAACATGTACCAAGTAAAACACATTTTTTAAATCTAGAAAATAATAGAGAGACCAATTTTTTACACTTTACCCATTAGTTTCCTGAAACTGCTGAACAACGGTGTTTTTATTTGTATGACCATATTTATTCGACTGCAGTCAAAGCATTAATTAGAGCATATTGTTATTTTCTAAGTTGTTCGAATTTTTAAAGAGAGATTTTGGTGTGGTTTTACTTAGTAAGTTAACTAAAATAATTTTAATTATATTAAGATTTAAAAGAAATACACTTTTTTGTTTTGATCTTCATAACAAAAACCATTTCAAACAGATCCTTTCATTTACCCTTTAAATAATAATAATCTCTAAAGCAGTATAAAGACGGATAGTTGACTTAAAAGGTGCTTCTTACTCCAGATATATGACAAAAGCAAGACTACGTAATACGTGTTAATTCTTGTTAGGTGGATCTTAATTACCGGTCAAACCTATGTATCGCAACGACTGGCATTTTTTTTTTTTTTTTAATTTTGTTGCGGTTCACATTACTACAAGATCTTTGCGATTTTAATATGGTCTCTAAAAAACTATGTACAAACAGGAATTTATTTATCAAATAACACTCGTAAACAACTACAGAAAAAATATTTCAACACATTTAACCATTAGCATTGTTTCCTTCAACAGACTGAAGAAAAAGCTTTCTTATGATTATCATAAAATATTAGCGAGCTCCACCTGATAATTTACAATGTAAATCCCCATTCTTGTTGACATCAGGATTCTGAGATTGAAACTACACTTACGAACTCTGGTATACACATTACAGCCAAGAAGTTAAATTGAGAAATACTGTTAAAGTAGAAGGAAATAGCCGGTCCGGGCACAGGGGCTGGGGGGTGAGGTTGTTAGGTTGACCTTGACCTTGACCTTTGACCCCATGACCTTGACCTTTGACCCCTGTAACCCGACACCCCGACGCCATCTTGTTTCCGCCCGCCATCTTGGATGACATCACTTTCAAAATTTTCCAAAATTTTCCAAAATTCAAAAATTTTCCAAAATTTTATGAAATTTACCAAAATTCAAAAATTAATTTGAAAATTAAAAAAAAATTAAAAATTAAAAAAAAAAGTTTAAAAATTACGCCATCTTGGAGGTTTCTTCCGAGTACCTTCGGCAATCTTCGGCCATGCTCGGCAACCTTCGGCTCGACCTTGAAGTTATTGCTAATGCCGCTATCTTAGAGCAATCGATTATTTAATTCAAGTGTTGTATTGTATGTAAGGTTCACATGCTATGCAGTATATGTGTATACATAACCCCTAATATTTTTAATAACTAAAAATGTAAAATCATTCTAAATTATTTATTATTTAATTTCTTGCACCCCATACCCGATCAACATAACCCCTAATATTTTTAATAACTAAAAATGTAAAATCATTCTAAATTATTTATTATTAAACAATACCCGATCGATTTAACCAATCAATTCAAACAATTAATAATTTTCGATTCAACCGATCAATTATCCTACATTCTCGAATCTATACCAATCGATTTAACCGATAAATTCAGTAATTAATTATGACACTTACTTGCACATCTCCCAGACATGATGGACAGCATCCGACCTCTTCGGCATCCAGCAGGGAACTGACTATAGTTTTGTATAACCATGCAGTTATCTACAGTAC
>PNEQ01071196.1:0-39024 GCA_003012365.1 Medauroidea extradentata
CACAGGAGTAATTGTGTGCATAACTAATTGTGTTGTGAGAGTTCTAGTTGATTACTGTTTTGTGTATTTCGTAGCTTTGTGAGCTATTAAATCCAGTACTTAATTTAACTCTTTTATTTGTAATTATAAGACCTCTATCCCAAAGAACTCATGGGAATTGCCCACATATAAAATTTGTGCTCTCAAACTTGTAACAATAAGAACAAATAATTAGGGAAACATTAGCAACATTGGATCTAATGTGATTCGTGAGGGTGGATATTTAAAATGTGTGAATTCAAGCTACAGTGACAAGCAAATGTAATTAACGAACGTGATAAATAATGTGAAGACAAGTAACAACAGAAGATCATGTTATAGAAAGTAAATCCCTTTATACAGTAACTGTTGGTTGGTTACCTCCCTCCCCCCTAATTGCCAACAACTTTGCCACCATCCACCATAGAGATTTGACATGGCATGTAAAAGGTCACGGTCGTAGAAGAACAGATCTGGACACTCGCCTGTCTACCAATATATTTTACTTGATGCCCTTGTTGTTTGGCTGTAATTTATCTAGTTACCGAGAATGTTGTACTTTTTGGTGCTGTAATCCGTGCGGTCGGACTCAAACTCCGCCCACTTTTTTTCATTATTGTTAACATTATAAAGTAAATAAAGATTTCTGAAGCCTTTTCTTAAAAATTTGTGAGCGAAGGGAGTGTTTAATAAATTGATATAAAATACGTTTTGATAAATTGTTTGTGAAGTGGACGGAGTTTGAGTCCAGTCGCCCTAACTGCAGCGCCAATAAAACACAATATTCTCGGTAACTTGGTGAACTGCAGCCAAAAAACAAGGGGGTCAAGTTTCCAGGCGAGTGTCCAGACCTGTTCTTCTACGGCCGTGTAAAATGTAAGGTCTTGACACTGAGGAATAAAATGTGACTCCTTTTTGTCGCAGCGCTAGTAGTATTTTAGTGGAAGATTAGTGTTGGTTTGTCTTTGGCATAGAACGTTTTCACAGCTTAAAATGTGTAGTTGCAATCGGAATTGCCTGGATTTTAGAAAAAAAAAAATTTTAATCCAGATAATGTATATGCAATTTTTTATTGGAACACATTTTCAACCACAAAATTTATTTATTTATTTATTTATTTTTTTTTTTTTTTAATATTTTACATTTTGACACACATTGCAACGATTCTAAAATTTTGTAGGTCAGGAAATAATAGAATTTGTACGAATGTGTATACCAAAAAAAAAAAAATAGTATAGAATATTTTCCCCAGACGACTTACAGAAGCAGTTCCACACATGTGCCAGTGCATTTATGAACACGAAACATACATATACAATAACAGCTCACCATATTAACATCATTTTATGAAAATAACTGTAAAAATTTTAACACCGCCAGATGTAAACAAGACAAATCTTCCACTAAATGACAACTATTGCTCGGCGACAACAAGGCAGTCACTTTCTATTGCTGGAGAGCATACGCAGTGTCGAGACCTCTTCATCTTAGACCGCGCATGAAAGTAATCAGCATGCAAAATAAATGTTAAAAAAATGAAACTTTGGCAGTAAGTTATAATTGCTACAGTTTTCACAGAAATCACTTGTACAGTCGTAGGTGATGTATGACGCCTGGGAGGTAGGCAGCCTGCAACACTGTCGTGCATACAGTGTCAGTTTATTACGGACTTTTATTTGTTATTGTAGTAGGTCCTATGATGCATGCACACATTTCCAACAACATAAGAGGTCGTCTACCATACACTTGTATCACATTAGGTTCAATGTTGCGTACATGCTTCCAGAATCATCTGTCATCGCTCCTGCCAGGTTAGCATGTGTTAACTATATAGTAAATGGAGCGAGCGCAAGTTGGGATTAACTACAATGCTATGTTGCTAGATTGTGTATGTAAAATGTCAATTAGAACTTCGTTAATCTTGTGTGCACATTTTCAAAACGCGGCCATTTTTATGTCTTTAGCATATTATCACATATCTTAGGAAATATTTTTCGGAATTTCACCAAACTTTGTACACATATACTACATACAAAGCTGACTTGAATATTGTGTATTTCATTCATCCTGAGTTCATATTTTCTAAATGGCGGCCATTTATATATGTTTAGCATAGTCACATATCTTATAAAATATATTCTAGAATTTAACAATTTTAGTACACATGTATACAATTGTGACTTTGATTTAGTGCAATTTGTTCATATTGTCTTATTTTCAAAATTACAGCCATATTTACATTTTTATCGTTGCAATAAATATCTTTGGATATCTTTTTTTTTCAGAATTTCACCTACCTTAGGTGCACATACTGCACACAAACCTGACTTGACTTTTGTATATTTCGTTCATCCATCTGTATTTTGAAAACGATGGCTGTTATATATATATACATATATATCTTTATGATAGAAAGACTTCTCAGAAAAATTATTCCCTAATTTATTAACCTGGTTACTCGCATATTATTTAGCAAGCTGACTTATATTTTGTATATATCATGTATCATACGTCTAAATCAAAATTGTCTTTTAATATTCCTTGATTACGTGAACGATTTTACTTTCGGGAATAATTAGCACCCACTTCGGGGAAAGTAGGCTTATTAGTTATAATGGCAAATTCTTGTTTTCTATCAGAAAACTTAGCGGGCTCACGCAGCCATATGAATGGTATAGGAACGCATGTATTACAAACAGACACAGACGCGTATTATATATATATATATAAATTGCAAAAGACTAAATTAAAATAATAATAATAATTTTGTACTCTTGAACACCGCCAAGGACCAGGCACGCCAGAGGCATGTTGTAAGCACGTGTAATGTGTCATCTCGGCACATCACCCTGCCTGCATTTACGATAAGTAACCTTGTAGGTTTTATAAATCACGTGACCAGAATGTTCCATCACAAGAGGTTGCCCAGGTTGTTATTCCAAACTATACAAGTAATTAGGTCGGCTCTATTTCTGGAAGCAAGAAAATTTCGTTAGGATCACTGTTCAAGATTCTCCAAATTGGAATTTTGCTACATCCAGGATAATTTGTGATTTTTGTAAATGCCTGACTCCTGCTGGGAGGTAAGCACATATTCAGTTTAAAACATAACATTTTATTCGAAATGTGTAATATATTACTGAATGATGTTCGCAAACCAATAAAATGTAACGAGAGTCTCTAGCAAGAAGTTTTCAGTACAATCAATACTGGAACGTATACACATTATGTCAGTAAATAACTGCTCTAATAAAATAGTTTGTTTCCAGGAAAGGAAAACAACTATTATCTGTAATCATCACTTTTTACTTTAAATCTTACTATATATCATGAAAGAGAACAAAACAGCGGGAATGGCTAAAAATGACACTGTTGGAACATTGGCTCTCGGTCTCCTGAATGAAAAAGGAAAAAAAATAATCGTGGAGTCAGTGTTTCAGTCCGTTGACTTATGACTCAAGCAATAACTGAATGTTACATATCTAACTTGCGTGCTACTGAACAACGGCCGCGGGTTGTAAGATCTTACCTCACAAGGCGTCTGTCTTCTACTCGACAACTGCTCTTAAGACACTTCCCAACTCCGTAAACGGTTTAATTTGCTAGTCACGTATCTAATGTGTACTTACTTTACATTTTAAGGACACTCGGTATTTAGAAACATTTAGCAAACACCGGAATAGAATATCTAAGATTGCCCAGTGGGATTATGTAGAATCCTTCTATTCTATTTCTCAGTCTTGTAATTATATCATGCTCTGAAAAACAGAGAAATTTGTTGAGAATGTCAACATATCTACGCCAGGTCAGAATCTTGCGCGTAGAGGCAATGTTGCACCTGAAATACCTGCCGGGTTGACTTATCTTCGTATACTAGAATAAATTATTAAGAAACTACTAAAAAATATTTTCAGAAACGGATAGGCGCAAACAGCAAACTGATTCTCCTTGCAAAATTTCTTTAAAAATATTTTTTTTTCTCATGTTGTTACGTATGCAGACATGTTCTGGGTTGAGTGAATGTCCTTTCTGTGTGAAGGACTCTCGCAACTTTCACTTGTTGTGCAACCTCGCAGTTTGTGGAATTCAGGCAAGGATACGTCGGTACCTACGTTACAATTTTTTTATAGACCATATGGCTCTCGTTCGATAATAACTCTTGCACATTGCGCTGGTTCACCTCTCAGAGGACCTAGGTTAATACAGAGGTATACAGCCTTCAAGTTGTCCTGAAGAACATTTCTATAGAACACTTACTTGAGTGAATACATTTACTTGTTGAGTAGTTATGTGGTTTGTTCACTAGAGTGGTACAGGTTACTTTGCCGGCTCTAGTATGTGTGTAAGGTGGCGGGCGTTGCCACTGGCCTCAGCATTCCACCGCCGCTCCTTCCTTATCTCACTACATTCTGTCTAGTGTTCAAGACCTCACTGTTGAAGAGGTTTTATGGCAAATGTTAGTATAGTACATGTTTTATTTATGCTGCATAATTTACTCCTGGTAGACGTCTCTTGACCAAGTTTTCTCGTAAACATGTTCAACACCTACGTATATAGGTCATTGTCTGTGATTTGCCAGCAGAAGCCCAACAGAAGTAAGAGTTAAAACATTCACTCACTGGCCCTTAATAGAGCTGCAGATGCAAACATAAGACATTGAAACCAGATGGTGCAGAATCATCTTCACCACAGAACCGTGACTCTACGGACGTGTAAACTAGGAAGTGTCGGGTACAGTACAGGGCATATAACATCCTACCCTGCATCACTCGCCTCTGATTACATTGGTACCACTCAACGTGTTAGTGACATCTCTAGCGTTACCTACTAGAAATTTTTTTTGCGTTTTATGTAAGTGTATTATTATAGGATGTACGCCTTGCGGTCAACAGCCAATAAAGAACGTATTAATAAACCAAGTTGCACAAAACTACAAATAACCATTATAATTGTCATTCTGAACTGCCAAGTTACAGTATTCATGCTGGTTGACGTATTGCTTGTGGAGGAAACTTATGGTCTGCACTGTATGCAGCAAGTAAAGTCAACTAGTATCTTCTCAGTGATTGACGCGATTCAAGGATACCGTACACTTGTGGTTTATAATTGGTACATGGTTGTATTGAACCCTTTATTAGCTCGGCAAAAGTACAACTAACACCAAAATATTTAGTGATCGCAGCACTCGAACTCATTAATTAATTCGTAGCTGAATGTGTTAAGCGTCCAGTCCAGATAATAACATCGAGGGTTACAAAAATGATAAATTCGGCAGTCGTTCTAAAACATTAAATTAAATTTCTTTGTATTTTATCCCGAGTATTCTCATCCACATTTTACACGTACGAGGTGAGCAGTTGGGGCTTGTACAGTTACTACATGAGTCATACAGTCTACTTATTGGCTGTTGAAGGCACGTCGCTATTTTATAATTGGCTGATCAGACTGTGTCGTGGGACACAACAGACTCTTCTGACAGATAGCAAAAATATGGATTATATTCCATTTAACAGCCTTAAGAGCCCTACAATTTTGTAATTTATAATAATGATGTTTGATATAACAGGCGTTTATAAAAACTCAATAAGTTATATTAATGTATTTACAGGATGTTTAGTCCGAAAATACAAACTTTCAAGTCAGCATCTTGACTTAATTTAACAACTTAACTTGACATTACATTCTGTTATGAGTAGGGAACTTTTTATTGAGCATTTAAATAAATATTTAAATTTTCATCTCATTCCAATTTGATAGAAAATCACTTTGAATTAATTATAATTCTGTATTCATGTTGTCTTACTTTTTATGATAAATTCTTAGTAACAGGGTTTATGTTAACGAGGTACTGCTTTTACAAGCACTTGTCAGGCCAAAAAATTGTAACCCTGGGAGTTTTGAAAATTAATTTAATCCATACGTTTAATGGTTAACTAATACTAATGACAAAACAATTATAATGATGGGAGGAATGTCAGTTTGCCATTTTGCTCGACACGTCGTCCTGACGTCACAACGAGTACCGCACCAGCAGACCGTGTAACTGCAGTGGAGAAGTAGTGACATTACAAAACATCACGTGACACTCTCAGATGAACAAGGAATGCAGTTTAGTTCCACTAGAGTTTACACGGCGTAGTCACTGTCACGTGTTTGTTCTTGTGTCCGTGATTCAAGACTGAACATGTTCACGACAATACGTGCAGCAAACCCATAGCAAGAACATATTTATGAGACATGCGCAGTAAGTGTTCTTTCACGTTGATTTTGTTCTCATCCTGAGTTAAAGTTACAAATATTTTAACTTTGATTGATGTTGCCGTCGAAAGAGCCACAACAGCAATAAACCGCAATTATTTAATTTAAATGCAAGACTTGTGAAAATAAACTCGGAATAAATGACAATAAAGGTTGTTCTTCCCACTCTGCAAGACGAATTGCGGTTGTCAATAATTTAAACAATAACACAGATACTTCACAGACGTTTGCTATTGTCTTATATAGGTAGTTCGATATAATGTGACTGAGTATTTTTGAAGATCTTCGTGTAAATAAAAATAAACATATGTAATTTCTTGCGACTTTTAACGTTAACTTTGTAATACTGCATTATAATCTATATACTTCTATTGTTACGGAAGAAGATCTGATTATAATGAAAAGTGGCAGGAAAGTATACATATTTGAAAGGAAGAAGAAACCACCTGCTGCGTGGTGCAGCAGTGATATAACACTAGCCTCGCGCTCGAGAGGACCCGGGTTCGATCCCAGGTTCCTGCCATCCTGATTTAGGGTTTTCATTGTTTTCAGAAGTCACTCCAGGCGAATACTGGGATGGTTCCTTAAACAGGCCATGGCCATATCCTTGCCCCCTCTACCCCCGTGTATACAATACCAAGACCTCGTGCTGTTCGCTGACACGTCCAGTGACCACATAACATAAGAAAGAAATGTATATGCCTACTGGAGGGTCTCATATCATAGCGAACAATCTACATTCTCTTAAATGTCCGGAAAAATAAGTTTCCACTCACACGTGAACCCTGAAATTCACTTTTGGTAAACATAATGTATTCTTTATTATATTAACTGATCGTGTTTACTTAGCCACGCATACGTATAATTTGAGGGAAAATAATACAATCTAAACGTTTCAGGAAGAAAAAACGGACTTGCTTCAATTTACCATCAGATCCTCCGGGTTTGAACTGAACTAGGGCAAGAAATGTCTATGTAACAGCGGATAATAATTATTTTTCAAGTTAATAAACAGTAGGATGTTAGCTAATTCTTTTAAATATTCATTAAAAATACATTTATTGATTACTTAGATAAATTCATATATATTTTTTCTTGTGATAAGTTTGACTTCATTGTAAAAAATTAATGACAAATGTGTGGGACAACTTAACGATATACGCTACTTCTAGCCTTAAATAAATATTACATAAGTACAAATGGAAGATAATGGCCATAAGTTTCTGTAAAGGCAGACAATTCTTCGTTCTACTCATTAAATGAACTTCTGTTCATTACTGTAGTTAAATTTCTGTCGCCAGTGTTTTCCGTTCCCTTAAGGAAGTGAAGCTCATTACTTCTTTAAAGTTTCAGAAAAATTTGGCGCCATATTTTACACGAGAACAAATTTATTTCTTCTAGATTTGCGGAAAACACGCAAGTACAATACGTTTGTTAACAGAAGTTCCCTTAAGTGTATTTACACCTTTACTGATAAATTAGGCAATACTTTTAGGAAAATTATACATTCAATTGGTTGTAAGTTTCCGTACATTTGAGTTTTACGTTCCGTACATTTACAGACTGTACGTAGGTGTATGAAATTAACTGGCCGACATTTTAGGAAGATATCCACGTATTAAACTGACACACGCGTTGGAATTGTTTTCTACGGAACTGTATGAGGTAACTGTGCTGTACATGTATTTACAGAAAGTATGACGTTAAGAAAAACGAATTCTCAAATGATTCTGTTTTACGAATCAGTTTTGTAATTTTTCTAGAAGTCTGAAAGAGCCGTTTTTAACCGGTTTTAGATTCTCCAAAATCATGTTTCTAAAATACATGCCATGTTTTCAAAAACATAAATGATTAGTTTAAGGTGGTTCAAGTGGTATAAAATAAAATCATAATTCAATAAATTTTTTATGAAATTGGGCAAGTTTTATAGCCGTACCGTCTGTTAGTAGAGTTTCCTATTATGAAACTATTCTAGTTGGCATAATTTTCTCACTACGGTGCGTCAAAGTTGAAATTTTCATATTTACACTGCCGTGCAAATATTTAAACCAACTAACTCACTCAAAAGGAAAAAAAATTCAGAGCGAAATAACATGTCGGGCTACGTAACCAAACATTTATAAACCCATAACGTACTATTTTAAGAATGTATAAAATTTCAAAAGTACCGGAAAAAGTTGAAGATTCAGCAATTATTTAAAATATAACTTTTTTACAGTGTGAGTTAGACTAACATTAGGTTACGTAGCCCATAGCATGTTATTTCCCGTGTGAATTATTTCGTTTGAGTAAGTCAACTGGTTTTCACTATTTCAATGGCAGTTTAACATATACATTTTGAATTTGACGCACTGTTATGAGGAAACTATGCCAACTAGAATTGTTTCGTAGAGAGGAAACTGAAGCCTTCAGCATCGTCTACAAAACTAATACTATTTTGTAATATATATATATATATATATATATATATATATATATATATATATATATATATATATATAATTAAACGCACTTGAAGAGCCTTAAAGAATGTTTCCATGTAATATTACTCGGTGGAAGGTGTCAGTCACACACGATTTTCAACGTTTCCTTGATTATTACGGAAACTTTTCTGTTAAATGAACTTATAGCTCATTGCTGACCTACACGAATGTCCAACGAATATAATATATCGTAATATTTCTTTGCATACTAATTAAACCATTATTGCTTCAAAATTCCGTATGTGTTGCATCTTCACCGAGTTACGTAAATATATAACGATACTGGTGATAATTTTTGAAGTAGTTAGTCGTAAAAACAAAAGAAGAATGACTCGTGGCAAAAGAATTGATGCGCCGGGCAAGGACAAGGACTTTATAAAGCCTAACTGCTGGCCAAGAACGTGGCAGGACCCATGTATTATAACAGGACCTGTTAACGTGAAGAAATAACGTGCTTTACAGAACCAGGCAGGCAACTTGTGCGAGATTTCACTTCCACTTACAAGGGTATGAACCACTTTTACCTCCTGCGAGCTGCAGTCCTTCCTGCCATGGTGAGTCCTTTCTCTTCAGCTGCTGCGAGTCCTGCCAGCTGCTGACAAGAGTGGCTCCTGCTTCAACATGGTGGTACGGGCGGGGAACGGACAGTTCGCCTACTTCGTCAGTTGTACCACCAACTACCCCTACGCTCCTTTTACCCCCCACTATACCCGCGAGGGTGTTCGCAGACCATCCCTTATTTCTTGTCATTTGCTCCTATTGGCCAGAACATTCTCGGTTACTATGGCAACTTGAACATGGACACTCAGTTCAAAAAATTATTTAACCATAAAAAGAAAGAAAAAAATTAATAAATTGACACAGGAATACGAGAAATTCTGAAACATTGTATTAGGCGCTCATGGTTGCATGAGAGGTAACACAGCAATGTCTTGTTCCTGACGTTCAGACGAACTATCAAACCTCAAAAATCGTGACTCAAGGAACTGAGAGGGGTACCAGGCGTTCATGATGCTGGTAGAGGTAGCAGCGCGTGGTCTCTTGTAACGTAGTAGCTTGAATCATATAAAATAATTAAAGATGACACGAAGTGATATAAAGTTCGAAATTATTTACAGTTAGAAAATAATTTTGATTTAAAATATTAAAAGGTTTGAGGTAAAGGGAACTCTGTTTTACGAATTTGCTTCAGTACATTTAACATACCTATAAGTGTGACAAATTTCATATACGTAAAAGTATTCTAACTCAAAAAATAAAACACACTGTTTCAAGTATGCACTTGTAGAAATATACAATCTGTAAACTGTTATACACACATGCACAATAGTGCGTGCATCACGAAATAGTAAATTACAGTTCAGTTTGTAAAATTAAAACAGTGGTACAACTGACGAGGGAGTGCAGCTGACACAGAACCGTACGGGCGAGGTCAACTCTCCCACCAGGCACTGTGTCGCCTCTATGTGCACTGCCGCCTCCACTGCTCGCCTGGAATACAGACATCGTCCTTATAATATTGTTACAAGTTGCGGGCTAGGTACGTTTGGGGATGGAGGTCTTTGATAAAATAAAGAAAATAAAGCTAACCTAGTTTATTTACAACTGTATATACAAAAAAATCTATGTCTATAAAGATTTATCACAATAAATGTCAATTTACAACTGTATATACAAAAAAAATCTATGTCTATAAAGATTTATCACAATAAATGTCAAACAGAAGAAATAACTACTATTTACATAAAGGATAAAAAAATACATATACACAGTTATCTGTATATAGAAAGGTTACTAGTAACTCACAATGGTGGACCCAAAGAAATAATACCGAACAATCTTTCTGGAAAAAATATATATGTCTAATTTGTTTACGTATGTGTTCATATACCATCATTAATCCAATTGCGACTAAGATTTTGTGAGAATGAAACGGTAGCAAAACTGGACAGGGAAGCAGAACGAATAATTCAAAAAATTTTGTAGGTAAAATATTATTTACTTCATATTTATAAAAAAAAGTAAATTTTTGAAAAGCATTTAAAGAAATATATTTTTTTCCCCCCAAATTACTGAAGATAATTTTCAGAACTTAGATGAAACTTTTGCACGACGTAAAGTGACTGGGCTTATAATCGGCCTAAATAGTCAAGCGTACTAAATATGTCGTCACATTAAACCAAAACCCAAGCTAACAGTCGCGGCCAGGAGCTAGTATAATATAACATAGGAATGACGTCAACTTCAACTTCGCAACAACAATCACTTTTATAATTATTTTGAAAATATTCTTAACGAGTGCACAGTGGATGGAATAAAAATTTAGTTCAATTAACGACAATGTTAGCTTTCCTGAACTACTCTTTCACACACCACATATTATATTTAATTGTAGGCCTATTTATATAGTTAGGTCACATTATCATCATAAGAAGATAAGTTCTATGTAGTTTGTGACCGTCTTACGAAAGAAAAAAAAATAGTCCGTGCTCTATCTTCACATTTCACACAAGATATTGCTTTCACGATATCTTGCGTTAGAATTTCTCGCATTACGTCAGCATCATGCTGGAGTTGAACATATTATTAGTGTGAGATCAGGTTACGTCTTCGTAAATAAATACACTTTACAGGATTACCGTTCCTAAATATGGGACATTCCATAAAATAAAAGACGTGTAGTTTTTTGGAAAATGTTTTTGAACACTTTCATATGTGCAGCTCAGCTTCATGATTATTGACAGAGTGTATCAGTGTAGACACGTATATCACTGTACCTATGAGAGCAATGTCCTGCAACGTGTTACTGCAAACATTTCTTTTGAAAACTTCCAGTTCCGGCATATAAGACCTTTACTGCTCAAAATGGTACACATGAATTGAAATGATTTTTAAGTATTGTCGTACTCCATTCTTCTACTACTAAAATGTGTTATATAAGATCCCCAAACCGTAATTCTGGATATTCCACAGTAGAACTCTACTTATAAAATTTACCTACATGCTACCATGTATAAGCACAGGGAGTCCCACCCTAAGAATTTATTCATAAAATTTTTAATAATATTTACGTAATATATACACAGAGAAGCATTCCTAGGAGCCATAAGTTATGATGAAATAGATCCCATTTAAGTTTTGTCACTGTTTCATATTTGCATCGTTCATAGAACATCATTTTTTCTTCGTCCAAACACACACATACACATTTATTCACATGCATGTTTATGTATGCATGTATGTATAGTCACATAAGTTACATATACAGACATATGTACATCTCTAATGCAAAATGACTCAGAAGGCACTAACCCACACAAGGGTATTATTTCTTACGTAAATTGTGAACCAAGATGTAACGTGCATGTAAGTACCATGGTGTTGTTTACGTATGAAATACGTTTCACACGCCATATCATAAGTATCCTGCATAGCTCCAAGGAAGCTGGACTTGTAGGGCTTACCTGCTGTTGTAAATCTCAACTGTAAACGACACGGTCTGATACTACAGTACTGTATTTACTTCTGCAAAGGACATTGTTTTATTTGCCATGTTATACATGTTTCGAATTACTCTTCGAACGTTGCTAATATTACGTACAAGTACTTAATATTTTAGCTCCAAATTATGTGAGGAATAAGCTACGCGTGTCTGGTGGCAGTTCCTCGCAAGTTATCCTGTACACTATACTGTACCTTGTACAGAAGATAGAGACTGCAGTACAACAATCCATATCGTACCAGCGACCAGACATCGTTGTTGTCTCTGTGTTAACTGATATATAATACCTACAATACAACATAATACCCCAGAGTAACTATAGACATGTAGTAACACTGTGGCTTCTGGGGGACTCAAACCACGACCCTACCAACTGCTGACATAGCGATGAACAAACACTGCAGCTCACAGTCACCACTGGAGACATCCCCCATTTTACTGACGTCGGTCAGGCGTGTTTTCTCGGGGTTCTCCCTTCCTGCATTACGCCACTGTTTCTTCAACACGTATGTGAAATCCTTCTCTGGCGAGGCGTCGTATAGCTGCTGTGTACTCCGGTTTAAAGCTATTATATAGGCTAATGTATTCAGATCACTGATGATGGTGTTGACGCAATGACTAGCGTCCGAAATTACATCACAAGAGACTTTATTTGGGTTAAACGTTATTTTGTAAGTTTTTATTGTGCTGAGGTAATGGTTTACATTACATGGCGTTTGAATGAGATTTCAGTTGACGGGACAGAATGCTCGCAGGGAAAAAACCACTAACAATAACGACACGGCAAACTTGTACAAAAACTCGCGAAGCGATATTTAAGTCAGCTTGATCCTTGGCAAGGAATATGAGAGGAATGCTTTATTATGGACGCATTGTGATACACACTGTCGAGAACTTTCACATTAGAACTGTCACATCACGACCATGAAGGTGTTTTACAAACCAGGAAGTAAGAACCTATCATTGTGGTGTGTGTCAATTACATTAACAGGAAAGTAGCCACAACAGTTGTACGTGTTCTGTGAAGTTAGAAGAGTGTTGTTGAGCAAAGTGGTCGAGCTTCCACAATGAACACACACAATGCCTGTATCGCGCGGAAGTTTGGTCTCATAGAGTGGTTTGCACAATATCGAGTAGTGACTTGACCCCAGCGACATTTAATGTCTGTGGTATCACAAGTCTGTGATGGCATGTCGGTGAGGAACTCTTATCAGGGATGGTGCTGCTATCTACTATCACAGAGAAAATTACGGTCACCACTTCTTCACATGTGGCAAAATACGAAACCATGTTATTTTTTTTTATAAATGAGTGTATGTACCTTTTCTTAAATCAGCTGGCTCAAATTCGTTGTTGAGATGAAACATCCACCGCCATCTCGAACATTTTAATTTTTGTTATATTTTTTTCTCGGTTAATGTTTATACATTTGGTCACGATAGGAATAAAAACAACGAACAACATACACGAAACAATTATTGCAACAATAAAGAATTCCGGTTGTGAATTAATTTGCGAGATCGTAGAAATTAGTTTTTTTAATTCAATGTCTGCATTCTCTCTAACTAAATCATTAAACAATAGCAGTTTTTTTCTTCTCCATTGAACTCTGTTAATCTAGTTTGTATTAGTATATGCGATGTCTTTTCTTTTATGGTGTTTAAATTTTAATTTAATTATCATGCTGGTTTTATTCGATAATGATACACCGCTAGTTCATTATTGCTTTTTAATTTTAGTATTACCTTAGACTTAAGTTTGAAATGTCATAAAATAATTGTAAACTGTAGACTGAAATTTTTATGGTCCAGTGTAAGACAAGACGATATCGCCGTAACTTCGCCATTAATAAAGTCGTATTATTATTATTAAATTTAATTTGACGTAATGATCTACACAACATTACAGCCAATTGTACAAATACAAATCATATTCAAAATTTATAACATTTATACAGGCTGTTGCAAAATTCCATGTCAATATTCTAGGGAAACAATCCTCTCGTGAAGAGGAACAAAAAGTGTTATAAGAACACAGGTCCAAAAACTGGCAATACATGGCGTATGGTTGACAGCGCGCGGATAGGGTCATGTGGCTGTGGGGCATCATTACAGCAGTACATAACATGTTACTATGCCACACACTATGTCACTAACACACAGGCAGTAGGAACAACTATGACATAGCAATATGATCCTGCCAGCGCGCTAACAACCATACGTCATGTATGCCAACTGTAGCGCAGAAACGATCCGTTTTTTGACCTATGTTCACATATCACTTTTTGTTCCTCTACACGTGACGATTGTTTCCCTAGAATATTGACATCCTGTATAAGTATAAAGGAAAGTGTATTATCTGTAGAGGGTATTTATCGCGGGAAAAGTTGACTGTTTGCTAGGCTTCAATGTAATGTATTCATTTCTGACGCTTTTATTCGTTACTAGCGATTCCCTATTTGACTGGGCCAATGATAACTCTGGTGCGCTACTACTGGACGTCTGTGATTCGGCTGTAAACAACTAGACTGTGCTACATAACCGTCGGCTAACAATACACGACGCAGGATGCTACACTGATTTTCAGAATAAGCTGGCAGAAAACATTCTCGCGATAAATCACCTTCTCTAATTATCTGTCTTAAAGTGAGCCAACATGCTGACACCAGCCAGGCGACGTTTCGTCATAGCAGTTGTGGAAGAACACTTCTGTATGTGGAAATGGTCTATGTTTAATTTGCTATACTTAATATATCTAACGTAGTTTTTAAAAAAAAATGTATTATATCATACTATTTTTACAATACTTTCTATAACATTTACTTAGAAATTTTACGTAGGACGATTTATGTACAAAAGAATATTTTTTAAAGTTGACATATTAGAAGCAATTAATTATTACATTGATTCTCCGTGATTTTAAAAGGTTTTTACAATGTCGGCATGTTTCTTAATAATAATATAGTATGTGGAGAATACCCGAGGACTAGGTATCACACACTGAACTGTTGGTATAACTGGCCGCACATACACACCTGCTTGTCCTGGAGGACGTGCAATGAGGGCCTACAATGTAGTGGTGCAGGGTTATAGGGGAAGGGAGGGGGATCGCCGAGGAAACCCGCCAGCGACATCGCCCGGCATGTTTCCCACATGCGGTAATCCGGTGAACGACCCCCTGGATCACCTTGGTGGGAGGCGAGGAGTCTGACCACTATATCGTCGTGGCCCCGCGTGTTAGGCAACATCAGGTTACGATGGAGTGCTACATAAGTTATTTACAAAATGCAGATATCACACAGTAAAAATAACCATTAATAGGGACTTGCAAATGTCGTGTTATGTAATTAGTAATTACCTGACAGAAGACTTGGACTGCAAGTTACTGTATAATGCTGCTGTTAGAAGAATGTCAGTGCACCACACTTTGAAGGACTCATTAAACTAATGATGAAAGCTAAGTGTTACATATCCTCCATTCTTTAATGCAGGCTTGCAAAGTACGTAGGCTCGTAGCCAATCACATTACAGAGCGGTACAAGTGACTATAGGCCCGTGACGTCTAGTCGGTCGCCTGGTAATACAGTGACAGTTTGCATGTCTTTAAACACGAGAGAAAGATCTGTCCTTAGAAATTTGTTTTCCGCAAGTATTCTTATCAAATATTTTATCCACGTGTTGTATCGCTGGGTCACTGTCTTATCACTGATGACGCAACTTGTTCAGTTGGCTCCGGCACTAACGATTACGCTAAACAAATTCGTTACTCTGACAAAATACTTACTTATTATAATCATATTTTCACTGAAATCTTAAAATGTATGTATAAATGCCTTTAGGCTTTGTTGCCAATTTTTTAAATGCATTAACTAATTACTATTGAAACGGCACTCATATATTAATGATTTAAAATTATGTCGGCATTAATTACACCCTAATTATATGTCAGTCGTTAAGAGTTTACTTGATTATGAAAACTACAATGAAAGACCCATATTATTTGTGGAAATAAGTCTGTAGCAGTTTGTTTCAGTGACTTATGAGCATGTCTGCAGCTATGCTTCTTGGCGGGTGATTGTTTCTAACACCTACGTGGCTTAACGTTTTACGACGAATCACAGACGTGCGGTATCGCAGTAACCTTGTTATGATAGACACAATCACGTGAGAAACGTCGTTCCACAAAGTCACGTTGGTAATAACAATGACGAAAACTGCAGAGTAACGCGTTCAAACCTGTTGGTGCAGAAACGTTCTTGTAGAAATTACGGGTCCATAGTTGCGACGTTTATCTTTTTAAATAATACAATTAAACACCCAGATGAATAATAACAAACGAGTAATTCCAATATAGCATGTGGTGACCCATCTTAAGGGCGCGGTATATTACTATAATTTTCATCACCTTTTTTATATTTTTTATTTGTACCAGATAATTTTTTTCTTATTTTAGACACAAAATGTGACTAAATTTGGCTCTTATGAAATTATTTTAGCTCTCATAGTTTTCGCGTGATTGTTTGTTAAATTCATATTTTGCATGTTTCCGTTTTAACGACTACACTAAAACCAACTGATATACCAAACTAAAAAAAATCACAGTGGATAAAGACATTGCAGACTACAATGACATGCTCATGAAATTTAAGAATAAAAATTATTTGAATTTTAAAAAATTTCTGAAACTGAAAATAAAAATTTAAAAAGTTCAATATATATTTTTAAAATACAAATAACGTTTATTCTTTAATTTTATGAGCATTACATTGTAGCCTGCAGTGTATTTATCCACTGTGATTATTTAGTTTGGTTTATCAGTAGGTTTTAGTGTAGTCCTTAAAACGGAAATACGCAAAATATGACTTTAACAAGCCATTACGCGAAAACTATGAGAGATAAAAACATTTAACAAGAGCCAAATTTAGTCGAATTTTGTGTCTAAAATAAGAAAAAAATATCTGGTACAAATAAAAAATAAAAAAAATGGTGATGAAAATTGAGGTTGAGCGCGCCCGTTGGGATGAAGCAACTCTTAAGAATGCTATTACAAAAACCATGGATATATCAAGTGAAGTTTTTAGCGTTAATTGCTGTTCACTCCTACGTGCACCATCAGTTTTTGTGATGTTAATAAAAGTGACGCAATAAATTAAAGATGTCTACGAACCGACCCCGGCCTCTAGAAAACACTGCAGTATGTCGACAACACAGTTTCTCGGGCCTAGAGTCGACGTCATTATGTGTACTGATAAGAGACCAAGCTACTAACTAGCTGCCATCTCTACAAGTCACGACTCTTAGCATTTATCTCAGATAAACAACTAGAGAGAAGACACGAGTGTTCCTACCACACTGTGACATTTGCGCTCTAGTTTATTGACCCTGTTTGGTGCAGCTAGACAGAGGGGCGAGGAGGGTAAACTATTGAAGCAGTTAACAATAATTTACATTTTATAGACTAGGAGATGCACACACTAAAAAAACTCCCCAAAATGTTTAGAAATTAATTAACCTAAACGCAGTATGGGACAGTTACCATACGTCCGCCTTGTAAATATGCAAACTTTTACAGTTGATACAATACAAGTCTGGTAACTTTAGTATACATTTGATTGTTTTATAAAAAAAAAGTTTAGGACTGCTACCATGGATGTCTGGGAAACAATTCTACCATACCTACTTTCTTAGCGCTCCTGTACATACGTGTGGCAAACTTACAAACTATTTTTTACAGCGCAGGTACATCAACCAGCCAATAGCGTGCAAGATACGAGAATCGTATTCTCCAATAGTACGACTTCAGTTACATCAAATTGAAACTATTGGTTTTGTTAAGTATAAACGTTGACACCCGAGTGAGTGTATAATCGATAGTAATGCCAGTTCACCAAGCAGCGTAAGGCGTCTGCCCTGCTAGCCGGCAGTCAGCCAATAGGAAACATACAGTAACACGCAGGAACCAAACATACACGGGGCTGGTACCAACAACCTCGGCCAGCCAATGAGCGGCCAAGCTCGCCCGTATCAAGTGAGCCGCCACGTCACTTCACATCTGTATTACTGTTTAGTCTGTGATCACGCTTTCTCTCTCAGTTCGTGAATATGTTAATGTCCTTGCTTTCAGCGAAGTTCAAATGGTGACTCAATACAACCGATGATTTTTGGTTAGAAAAAATGTCCACCAACTTGTTTAAATGTCAATATGTGCAGCTCTGCTTCATGTTAAGAGAGAGATTATATTTGCCTCTCACCTGTCGTGGTGTTATACCCACTAATAACAGACTTTGTTATAATTGCCACAGTAAGATGAGAGACATCTATAACCACGGAGCAGGACGTGCACTTACAAACTGAGACAAGTTGATTCAATATTAAACCAGTGACGCTAGGAATCTATGTTACAAAGAATGCGTCTCAATGGACCAATATTAAAAACTTTTTGAAACGGAAATGGTTGCACGTAACTTTTCTTAAAAGAAGTCTTCTCCTGGCGCATGGACGGTTTTGCAGCGTGTCACGCGTATTATTTGCTACGCTAAACCGCATACATTTTTCACATTACGTTTATCTACGAAGGGAACACGCACTTGAAACTACGCTCATATAAAATTCAATACTTAGCGCGCTTGTCACAAACATTATTTTCGCTCCTCTCAAAAATGGCTAAAAACACTTTTATTAGATTTGCTGTAACATCGAAAATACGTCATGAATTCGTAAACTGTGAGACGAGACGTGTGTGTTGGCATTTACTTCATGCCATCCAAAAATAATATTTAAGGACCACCGCTTGAAGTCCTTTAGGGCAAAGACTACATAAAAGCCCTACACGCCAGTTTACCGCGCTGTGAATAGAGGCGATATATCTCTCGTCGAGCGTGGTAATGTCGTTCTTATCGCTCCGTTGTTCCCACACGTCAACCGCGGAAATTTGAAACCGGTATACACCCTCCTCTTCAACAAATATGTTTATTGGGGCAGAAAATATTGAAATGAAAATTTTAATAAATAAATTTTCTTGTGTTGTTTTGTAAAATTTAAATTAAAAAAAAAAGCTTAGAATACTACTACTAAAAATAAAACAAGTTATGTCGTATTACAATATTTTTCTAGTAATTCCACGCAGAATATTTATTTTAAAGAGTTTTCTTAAGTATTCTTTAAAAATTAATACGACTCAGCGAAGAAATACGTTTTACATTGAATGTCGTACTTATATTCTTCGACAGCAAATTAATTACGTAGACCTTATGAAAGTAAGTAATTAAGTTCCAGAGAGCGCTCACATGTCCACTACACCGGCCGCGCCACAAATATCTCTCTCATTTGTAACGTAAATTATAAAGCAACTACAGAAACCACAGGAAAAAATATTTCAAACATTGAACGAGCAGCACAGACACATACACAGTCACCTATATCCTTCAAAAGACTGCATCAGTTTGTGAACCCTTCTGAAGTCTCTAGTGAACATCAGTACTATCCTGCAATGCTGCAATGTAAATAAATAATGTATAAACTTAACATGCCGGTATATTATACATAATATAATATGAGTGTTAAGAAAGTATGAAACAATTTGCCCATATATAAATGATAACCGCCCTACATTTTGATAAAACAGTCTACTGTATCATAACGTTATTAGACGTGTATTGAAACAATGCTCAATGCTTGATTACTTTATACAAGCTGAAGTGTGGTAAGTGACCCGTACTCCACATGGAGTCATTACTTTCATTACTATTCAACAAGTTAGTCAATTACATCGCACACTGTACAACAGTTTTCCTCCTCGGTGTTATTAATGCGTCTTCTAGTAAATGATACAACGCTGTCAGGTGAGAGTGGTCGTGATTGGTTGAACCACGTGTAGCGGCTCTGGATGGGCGTGACCAAAGAGACGAACATAAGCTCCGTCTCAGAGAACCGTCTACAGGACGTCCAGAAACAAAAGGATAGTAAGTACGCCACACGAATACTGGCCACATTTAGAACATTTGAATGGCAAAGTGTTGTTGTACGACATTTTACGAGCACAACGTGGCCACACTGCGCGGAGGTCGCATCTAGCACTCCACGCCCAGGTATTACTGTATGTATTTTACGTCAAGTAAGCATAGAATCATGTTTGGACTGCTCGGGATTTGAACCTGCGCATAATAAGGAAGATATGTGTGAAGCGCAAGAGTGGATTATCTACAGTGCTATGTTGCCACATTGTGTACGTAAAATGTCGGATTCGCGTGGTGTGATTATTATTAGTTTGTTTCTGGACGCCCTGTATATCTGCGACTACAATACTATTTATTGTATTGTTATTATTGACAAAAGTGATTAAAAAGTGATGTTAACTGTACTGTTAATAGACTATAACGAATAGTTGCGGATCCAGGCTTGAAGTGTTTTTTTTTTTTTTTTTGTGAAGTGTGGACTGCAGTGGTCGTTAACACGAAATTAATTTGCAGGTTTATTATTCGTGGTGAAGCAAAGCTATGTTGTCACCAACATATTGTGTTATGGGCCTCACCAGTTCTTTTATGGTGACCACAAAAATTTTTTTTGCTGACATGAGTAAATTTGCAGTGGATGCAAAAATATGTGACCGCTATAAGAACTTTGGTGAAGTTCATATTGACAAAACATTTTGCGATCATCACAAAATCGTTTATTTCCCCTGTGTACGATGAGAGAACATAATTTCAAAGATTTAAGATTATACACGAAACTAAAATGAAAATAAGTGTTTCTGATGTTTGTGACACAATTCCGTTCCCGTTTTTGAAGACTTACAATGAGAGTGTTCTGGTTAAAAGAATTGGAAAAGTAGCGAAGGGAAGAGGGATAGTTCACGCTACTTGTAACTCCTTCGTTTTTAACTGTACATTTTAATGACACCAGCGCTGCCTTGTGTGATGCTTGCACATCAGCTTAGCAGTATCTCACACTAGCTGACAACATGACCCGATATGTGTATACATGTACAAACTATATACTACGATGCTGATGTATTGAGTAATATCGTGTGCGCTGTTGCGTTACAGTAAGTCAGAACACACATGCATATCATAAATTACTATAATAAATACCGTATTCAATTATGTATACGTGGCTATGCACGCCCTATGGACACTTTTATTGACTAGATTTCCTTGCTTAATTTTTGTTTCATCTTGTTTATACATACATATACATATAATATATATATATATATATATATATATATATATATATATATATATATATATATATATATATACACACTTAGCTCTTGCTCGTTTGCGGGGTTTTCATTGTAATGCAAAAATGTACTTAGTACGAGTATTCTGCATGCGTTGCAATACTACTCAAAGACAGAAAGTGTCTGTGATATAAATATGTTTATTAGAGTACATTTAAATACACATTTTAAAATTTTCCTTCTGGTACGTACACAGTTTCATAATAAGTTTTAAGTAATTCGCAACAATAAGTAGTCTTATCACTTTTTCCAATACATTCTGCAAATGTAAATATTTCCCAAAAATTATCAATTAACAACAGCTTTTATTAAAAAAGTTTTCGGCATTTCAAATTTCATTTAAGTTACAATGTTGTTACCGATAATTATGTTAAAATGAATACGTTACAGTCTAAAACTTAAAATTCTGTAATAAGAATTCTGAAATTAATATTTTTTGAAACTTCTAAATGGTGCACAGTGACGTTAAGGATAGTTAATGAGCGTTTAAAAAATATAAAAGAATGGCTGTTTTCTCATTTAATTGTCTGGGTTCTCTATTCTGTACTCTGACCCGTTTTGGCCCGTCCCCATGTACTGATTTTTTTGTCAGAAATCGTCACGCGCGTTCGCACAATTCACAAATTTCGTCGTAACCGGATGAACGGTATTGGAATGCATACGTTATATACATACATTCATTTACACTCCCCTCCAACCACCCACATACGTTATAAACATACATTCATTTACAGCTCCTCCCTTCAACCACCCACATACGTTATAAACATGCATTCATTCACACACACCCTCCAACCGCCCACATACGTTATAAACATACATTCATTTACACCCCCTCCAACCACCCACATACGTTATAAACATACATTCATTCACACACACCCTCCAACCACCAACATACATTATAAACATACATTCATTTACACCCCCCTCCAACCACCCACATACGTTATAAACATACATTCATTAACACCCCCCCTCCAACCACCCACATACATTGTAAACATACATTCTTTTACACCCCCTCCAACCACCCACATACGTTATAAACACACATTTATTCACACACCCCCTCCAACCCCCCACATACGTTATAAACATACATTCATTTACACCCCCCTCCAACCAACCACATACGTTATAAACATCCATTCATTCACACACCCCCTCCAACTACCCACATACATTATAAACATACATTCTCTTACACCCCCTCCAACCACCCACATACGTTATAAACATACATTCATTCACACACACCCACCAACCACCCACATACGTTATAAACATACATTCATTAACACCCCTCTTCCCACCCCCCCCACACACACACTTACACTTTTCTCAAAATCTGTTTTAAAATTTCAAGTGGTGAAAGATACACAGTTTCTTAAAGGGAAATAATAGCACTAAAGCACTCACTTCTCACTTCATTGGAAATATGTGTGAAGTACAGGCTGAATGTGAGAGAACCTATGAATGTCCTTGCCTCAAGTCATTCAATTCACGCTGCCTAAGGCGTTCTTCTAACTACTATTGAGTAACTATTGAAAGTAACCGAGTATATACTTAGTGTTACCACACGTGTATTTGCAACAACTCTACAACACAACGAAGTAAACCAATAATTTCAAACACCACAACACAAGTAAGAGTAGTCATGTAAACGAGAATTGGTGCCGGCTGAGATTCATGTGTTTAGAAGCGACAAGGGCATATAAACATATAGTAAAGTTGAGCCTTATACATAGAAGTTACACTCAACGCAGAATGCGCGCTAAACTCGTGCAAAATGTCAACCTTGCGCCAGAAATTCTTACATAACATCTTGACTATTGCACATCATTACAGAGGATGTACTCTTATATTGGAGCAAGACGATACAAGTTCATTGCAACCAGTGATACTATTGCCCGCATGAATATGCCAGTACAATAAAATCATGATTTGTGGCGTCTGTGTATTTTTGTATATCATTTCAGGAAAACTGAAGACTTTCGTTAAAATAAATTTTTCCCTTGCGTCCATTAAGCACTGTTTACTGAAATATTTTCAAAATAAATACTGTTATTGTCTGTGTAATTGTTTGTGTGAGGTTATAGCAACCATCATGTCTTTTTCATAACAGTATGGCTATTTAGCACCTGCCGGGCTTATTTACCAAATATGTAGAAAATAATAATATCGTGTTACATGAGTGAACTCGTTCCGAGCAAAATCATGTGGTATTATTGTACTAAACTGCACATACAAGATATTGTTAGAAAACTACAGTGCATCTTCAGGCAACAAATAAAAATGAATTAGTGTTTAAAGACAGTTCTTAAGTTTTTATGCATTAAACTAAACAATCGGCATTAAACTTTGACATATAACATCAGAGACGTTTATTGAAACTTAATCTTGTCATGGCATTCTATGAATTTATATGAGGTGGAAATGTACCGGTCTTTCTAGTGTGATTGTAAAATATAATGAAAGACCATATGAGAATTTGTCCTTGCATTAACTTCATGTAAACTAGTTTTTGTTAGAAGGACATGCATAATGGTATAAAGTATAGCTAAGTGAAAATTGGTCTGTTAAGAATTCATTTGTGAGAAACACAGTACTATTATTATATTACAAATTCTCTAAGATTCTAACATGAATTATGTGTATATATATATATATATATATATATATATATATACATATGTGTGTATGGAGTAGTGGGAAGTATTAGTATTTATTTCCACAACAAAGGAAACACTTCTACATATACTAGTCGACGCAAGTGTTGCTGATATACACAATTAATTTTCACATTTAAAACAGTTTGAAGTATGCCTTTGGATTTTAACTACAGTAATAAAAAGTTTGTGTATCAAATGCATTAAAATAAATTCGTATTCTTTGAATTAGCGACAGTAACAAAAAGAACGAGCATAAACATGGATACTTAAATCATATTGCAGCGTTAAGAAACATATTTTTTACCTCTCAAAACATCCAGCTTCAGATCCATTACTTCTGTTTGAATCAAACATATGATCGGTTGCACTATGAATGCTCATCGAGATATGATCTGCGCCTCGGATATTTGCATGTAGGGATCTTGCCGGGCGATACCACTTGTTGACGGGTTTTCTCGGGGATGTCCCGTTCCCCCGGCCTTCTCACTCCGGCGCCCCTTCACTTTAAGGCCTCACTCTATGTCTTCCTTACAAACGTGCAGTAGTAAGTCTGTATATAGGATATGGCACTCCGGCCCTCACATATCCTCCTCATACCATATTTAGTTCGTATCTTGTGTTACATTTTTATTCATTCAATTTTCTTATTATAGCTGTCAACACAGATCTGTTTTAAGCAGTAGGAAAATAATAAAAAATTAAACGTACATGAAATAACGATATTTGTATTTACTCTGAAGTGAAACACATAATCGATAACACTCAGCTTCGTGACTAATTTTTAATTTGTTTTCCACTACGTGAAAAAAAAAACACAAAAATATCGCGTGTAAATTAACTTGTTACGTCGTCGAGGAATGAAGAAAAAACACCATTGTCACGTGTGCAATCTTTGTAAAAACCATGGTAGACGCGCGCGAATGTCACAACATCCCGCACATTTTAGCAGGAATTCCTGAGAGCGAGAGAGAGAGAGAGAGGTAGAGAGAGAGAGAGGTAGAGAGAGAGAGGTAGAGAGAGAGGTAGAGAGAGAGAGAGGTAGCGAGAGGTAGAGAGAGAGAGAGAGAGAGAGAGAGAGAGAGAGAGAGAGAGAGAGAGAGATGTTTGTGAACCAAGTTTTTGTTCCAAGTGTGTGTTCGTGTTAGGACGACTACTACAGTACGTTCGCGTGAAGGGATTCACATTAAACTAAGATAGAGCGCTTAAGAGCTAAAACCACCGACCATTATTATATTAGCCAACTTCATGAGCAAACATTGACCCAGAATATTGCAGTTGTTAAGTTTGATCTCTTGTGCCGCAGTTAAATGTAGCACGACATTTCGGCGTCACAGATTGTTCTTCAGATATACGTTAAGCGAGAAAAAATTTGGTTCAGAAAGCTGGTAAAATTGTTGGTTAAAATTGCGTTTTTTTTTTTTTTTTTTTTTTTTTTTTTTTTTTTTTTTTTTTACAAATTGGCTTCGAGAACCAACAATTTGAAACTGTTTCTTTCAGTGTTGAATTATAGATCGTTAACTATAAAGATACTGTAGTGTTGAGTATCTCACATTGCTCTAGAACTATGTGATCTGTAACTAAAATAAATGTTCGTGAGAAATTTAATTTTTATTACAGTGTACGCACGTATTAACTACTTATACAATAATGTTTCTGTCATAAGAACATATTTACTGTCTGAGTTGGACTTGTCAACATTCATTTATTATTATTACATCTACGCAAGTGAATCAGCGTGCAGGAATTACATACTATTAGTCTCACAATCAACAGTAAACAGAATAAAACCTGTGTGACAGTAGTAACCAATAACACGGCCTACATGAGCAGTATTGCTTTGTTTGTGACAAGTGCACAGTCCGGTCTGTACCATAAAAAAATTATTCAGTGCGTAGTGCAAACGAATATACTCAGAGTAATATGTAAAGTGGTTAAATATAAGGCTGATATTCACACATATATTAAACTAGCCGGCCGGCTGCGGCGTTGCCCGCGTAAAATTATGTAATGTAAACAGTTACTCTGGATAAAATATGTGATGAAGGCATTTAACAGCTAGCGTACTCAATAACAGTGAAATTTAATTAACTGTCTAAGCTCAGTGTAAAGAGCGCGCGCAATATGCTTGTATGATGTCATAGTCATTCCCATCGCAACGTCTTGCACGGGATACGAACCCGTAACCCCACCCCTTCCACACCACAAACTTTATACAATACCTGAGTGAATGTTAAAGGCATGCCGTGATAATTCTTTCGTATGTAGTGGATACAGTCCAAAGAGGTTTTATTCATGAGTAGGTTGGCAAAAATAAACGACTGTTGAATTATTTCTCCGTGATCATTCTCATTTTTCGGGTGACAGTAACATTTTACTGCTATTCACCTACTTAATTTTCGAATTACATAAAATTTGATTTGTAGATATTTACATAATCTTCATTCTTATCAGAAAAATCATCTCGATATCTCAACGGGTATAAGCGGTACAGATGATTATTTGAAATAACATTTTATTTCTTTAACAGCTTTCAAGGACGAAATTTGAAAAATTGTAAAAATGGTTTTTGGATATTTACTTAGGCACTATTTTAAAGAAAAAATCAAATCACTATCTGAAATGGTTTAGGAGAAATCACGGATTAATGGAAAACATTTTACGGCTTTTCACCCCCTTAATTTTCGAATTTCCCAAAATGGAAAATTTTGCGAATATGCATTTCGTTGGGCAATATTACGAAGTTTATGATAGTATTCCCGGTTAATGAGATATCAATGATTATTTTAAAACACATTTCACCCCCTTTCACTCCCTTAATTATCGAATTTCAAAAAATCCTTTCTTAGTGGGTGCCTATGGAGCAAGTGGAAGCTTCCCTCAAAATTTCATGATTCTAGGTCCAGCGGTTTGGGCTGTGTGTTGATGAGTGAGTGAGTGAGTGTGTGTGTCAGGACACTTCATTTTATGTATTAAGATTATTAATTTATAACTTGAACTGATGGTACTATAGTATTATATTTTACTATTTTCTGCACTATTAGAAAGTTCCTCGTTAATTTCTATGACAAAGTGCGTTCCGTTAGTTAGGACAGTCTTGCTCTGCGAGAGCAGTATGTAATTGTACTAGGAGGTATCCCAGAGAAGGCTTGGAGACTAACGGTATCGTACGCAACAGATTTAACATGCAAAAATACGAATCGACCCAGCCGGGATTCGAATACGTATCACCTTGGTGGGAGGCAAGCGCCTTAGCCACTACTCCTGATCAGGTATTAAGGCGACGCATGACAAGTCATATTGTTTTAATTGATTTTTTATTATCTTGGCTGTTTGGAACACTTCATTTAAATATAGATAGATAAATACTCCACCTTGCGATAAACTCGTGAATTCATAACATGAGACATAAATCTGATTGTGTCGTAATTTGTTCAGATGTTACTTTAAAATTACAAATATACGATCTCAGTTACAAAGTCATTAGGTAAAGTGCACATGAAAATCGACGGCTAAATATGTAGATGTTTGAGTAAAATCAGAGCGCTATAGTAAGATTGTTATATTAATTGAAGTGAAGTAAATGTTGTGATATGAAATGTAAAATTCAGCAAGAGGTGTGGGATCCACCTCAAGTAAGCTACCTACCACGCACTTCAATAAAAGAGTTTCTTAAAGTGCTACATAATGCAAGATGATATTATGGGACATTATTGAGGGCCTTAGAAACATTTTCAAAAAGAAAATGGTTTTATTACATTTTTTAACGACCCCATTATACCCACGAGCCCCGTTTTGTCCCCATTTTTTAAGTATATTCTTTTTTGCCTGAAACCTTCTCGCGTACAACAACTCGCCAAAGGTTTGATTCACTTAATATTTTAGAGTATTCCATTCTAACAGTCTAAACCATTTCTCCCCCCTCCACCCCCCGCCCGGGCCAACAAAACTTGGTCTTCTTTTGGTTGAAAACCACGGTCTATGAAGGTATGGTATTGACACTGAGGAATATAACTTGTCTTCCTGACTGGTAGTCTTTTAGTGGAAGATTAGTCTTGTTTTGTCTTTGGCTTAGCAAGTTTTCATAGTTTAAAATGTGTTGTTATCGGAATTGCTTGTATTTTAGTGGAATAAAATTGAAAATTCAGATAATGTACATGTAATTTTGTATTGGAACACATTTTCAAAAATACAATTTAGTTTTCAATATTTTACATGTAAACACACATTGCAACGATTCTAAAATTTTGTAGGACCGGAGAGAATATATTTCGTTCGAATGTGTTTACTAAAACAATAGTACAAAATATTTTCTTTACAGATAACGTATATAAACAGTTCCACGCACATGCCAGTGCATTTATGAATACGAAACATATATATACAATAGCAGCTTACCATATTAACAAAAATTTACATAAATAATTGTAAAAATTGTAACATCGCCAGATGTAAACAAGGCAAATATTCCACTAAATGACAACTAGCGCTCGGCGACAAGGGAGTCACTTTCTATTGCTGGAGAGCATACGCAGTGTCAAGACCTCTTCATCTTAAACCGCGCAGAAAACTTTGCGGTCACACTGGTATAAGAAGACATAACGTTGTCTTTAATGTATCAGATTTGTCTTATTGTTGGGAGGATAGTTTAATTATGGTTCACTGTTTAGTTTATAATTGATATTGTTGTAGAAGTTATTGTTATTCTTATGTAAACATCGCTTGCAGCAGCCTTCCATACAAACCTACACCGCCTATTTCAACTCCTTAGGGAAGGAATTTTTAAAAAGTCTTTCTTAATGCTCACATACATTTTATATGGAACTCCTGTGTCACATTTCACGCTTCTAAATCCATCGGTTTGAGCTGTGCCTTGTCTGTCAGTCAGTGTTAAGAAGTAGCTATACTGTATGTACGTGTATACTATAAACATACGTACATTTGTCTATGTGTGTGCTTTGTGCGTTCATTCACGGGGCATGTTGGTATTTAAACCACAATGCTGTAAAGAAACTTAAAAATTTACAAAAAATTATTTATTTAGTTACGTATACAGCATTGTGCTTGTTGATATAAATATTTCATTTTTTTATTTTAAAGTAATATTGTCTGGCACTGTTTAATGTTGTGGTTGGTCATAGTATTCGTCTACAAAGTACTTTTTTTTTCGTCTGTTTAATTATTTACTTTTTCCTTAGTATTCTGTTTTCATAGAATATTCTTTCAATGTTAATACTTAATGTAATTTACCAACATTCATATTTCGTCTATGCGTATAAAATATTAAATAGCAATTCACAGTCTTTCTGTATAAGTTCCAGATATATTTTTCTTGTTATTTTTTTTGGTTACATTAACAAAAATTAAATTATGTGATGTGAAGACAATGTACGGGTTGAATTTTTTTTAAGTTACTGGAGTTAGACCTGTTAAGTATGTTTAAATGGGTTCGTCATGTCGGAGAATCTGCAGGAGAATTGTTTCAGGAAAGACAAAATTTTAAATTTGTTTCATGGTTGATTGAAGTATGAAGCTCACCGAAGATTGTGGTAATGTTATGATATTTCATAAATGTCAGGCTATTTGGTTCAAAACACTAGTAATTTTATTTTAATTTGACATAGAAAAATTTTTGGTACCTCTTGTAGTGAATATAAATTGGTATCAAATCAAATTAACCCGGTGGCCTAAAATGCTTATTCTCTTGCTCAAGGACTGATTGATACTGGAAATATAAATTTGTTAATTTTGAACTATTAAAAGATTTCAAAATATCTTACATTCGTGTGAGGAATCCTCAGATTTTTCATGCTGGCTATAAAATGTATAATTGACCGCATATGTGCTCATTTTTTTGTTTCCTCATACAAATAATTATTTTGGTCATAACAACATATTCCTACAGACGTACCAACGTATGTTAATTTTCTCTGTAATTAGTCAAAGGTCAGCGTTACCACAATTACAGGTTTATTTCCTGGTATAGTGTGTGTACAGTTGTTTTTTGTTTGTCTATGCACTTGTTGCAAACTTTACCTGATGTACTCTAGGATGAAGTGTTGCAAACTCTATGATAATAGCTCAATGATGTCTCAAACCTTTAATTACACAATTAGAGCGCATAATAGTAAGGGTTTGTCTAAGGTGTAGAAGAACAGTTGATGCCAATAATGAACAAACCCCTTTTTGTTGACTTTTATCTACACCTTGGTAACTGTTTTGCCCTTATCGGCACAGTCCACATTATTAGCCCAAAGCCAATTGAACTGGGAATTCACTCACGTCTCTCGCGGATAGTTCGCGCTTCGACTCCGGGGACGGACCGCTGACCTGGCTGTGCCCTCCTGGACACCGGAGCTGGCTGCCCCTCGACGTGGTTGACGACCCTCTGCTCGACGAGGCCCAGCACCTCGTGTCTTCTTGCGGTGGCTCTTCCTCACGCAGCCTTTATAGTCGGAGCCAGAGATGTTATTAAAACAACCTCACTCAACTTGCCCCGTCCTCGGCTGCGTTCATGGCTATGTTACTCTTGTAACAAACTGTTCATAGACTGGCATCCTATAATAATGCGTATAGTGTGTGGCCTGTAAGCGTATCAATGTTATATTCTGTTTCACTACGATTATGTCACATACACCATATGGAGGTTGAATTAAGTTTGTTTTGTCCTTCTGTACAAACACTTAAACATATTTTTTTTAAGTTCTTTGCAACCATTCACTTGCCACAATGCATTTTCTACAATGCGGACTGATTGTAGGCCTACTTTTTTCCTTTACATGGAACATTTTAGAAGTTTACGTATAAACTCGTCTGATTGGAGCATTCCTAAATGAAACCGACACATTTTATCAAATACATCAGCAGTGTTAGTCATGACGTCTGACTTCATTGTCCTGGCATGTTCGAGAACTGCTGTTCTTCAGTTATGCTCTATATTATAAAATTCCGAGGTAAGCTTAGCCTCATATGACACGTATTTTATGACGAACACAATGAGTCAGCATTTAACCCACGAGCGTCATACGTACCAGTACAGTCTCATCCAAATGTTTCTAACATGGAACACTGTACATTGTTCATTACATCTGAAACAAAATCATTTACAAGAAGTTGCGAAACATTTAATACTGCCGGGCATAAACTGTTTATTTTGCAGCTCCTTCGAACTTTTAATTCGAATATTTGTGGTGAAAGTTTCACTTTGTAATGACCCGAACGATCGCATTTATAATGATACGTTATTGATCCTTCGATCTTAAGGTATGCCGAACTTTTTGTCAATTTATTCTTTCCGGGGTAAAAAAATTGTCAAATATTCGAAAACAGCAGTTTCACACTGAACGAAATTGACCTATGCACAGCAATATTTACATATAAAAATAAGTATCAATGAAGTAGTAAAGTAATGTTTTTGAATATTTCATGTAATGGGTCATAATAACATACTGTACTATTGTGGACACATGCCATTGTAATATTATGTCGTCCCAGAAAACTTACTATAAAATAAAAGAAACCAAGCCTAGATTGGCTGTAGCCAACACATCCATAAACCAAAACAACAGAGCATGAAAGATCCCACAAGGAATTAATCTACAAGTAAAAAAATAAAAAAATAAATAAACGTTCAAAAATAAAGGTTGATAGACAACTCAAATAATGTGTAAAACTCAGCACCACTTCTACTCTGAGTCTGTACGGCTCAAATAATCATGGCTTATATATCAGCTTCTATGAGCAATATGCATTACAAGACCAGATATGACAACAGGTATCGTGTATAACAACTTGGCCTGTATAGAAGTTGAGATGAAATGTTAGGTTGAAACTTTGCCGGGAAGCTCGAACCAGTCTGCCATTATATACTTGTTTAGTGTTGGCACGTGGGAACTGAACCCACGACCTTCAAATGATAGCAATGCTAGACAGGAAGGCGATATAAGACGTGTTACTACTACTTACTGCTTGCGGAATTTATACATTATAAACTTCTCCTGCGGCTTGTATTTTAACTTACTACTGCGCGTTTGCTTATTTATGTTGGTAAAAGTGACATGAAGAACTGACACATAATTAGGGCAAGGAATTATTTCCCGGCGAGAAGAGGAGAGGGTGTAGATAATGAAGGTGCTTGGTACAGAGAGGAAGTTACTTTCCTGGTCAACATCTTGTGTTAACTGACCATGATCTCTCCTGAGGAACCACGCTGGCTATCATCTGAAGAAATGAATGTACGACTATCAGTATGCCGAGGTTGATGAGTGCAAAGAGTTATAAATAGAGCTGGCAATTTTTGGTGAAAAGAATAATGCAACACTTTGTTTCAACGCCATATGTACACATCTGCAGCTCTGATTCATGGTCAATGATTGGCTGTTTTTAACTCTCAATGTCCTGGGGATCTACCCGCAAATCAACTGTGGTGTCGCAGTAACTTTATTCTCATTGGCACAGACAAATGAACTACTTCTCTTCACAAACACACTCTGCCAATAACCTCGGAGCAGAGGTGCAGATGTGAGGGTTGTGCATTGATACACAATGTTGCATAATTCTTCCCATCATAAATCACCAGCTCTAGTTATAGAACGTGTTGTGTCTGCCAGTTGAATGAGGAAACTAGCATGCGTGCCGCGGTACTCTTACAGCAGAACAGATAAATGTGTAACTGTAACTTGTTTCTATTTCAAACAACTTCTCTATATTTATAATATCACCTCTACAGTTATATTGCACGTGAGTGTGCCTTAGTACATGTATGTAAGTGAAACAATGCAGTAAGATATTTGTGTAAGACATTCTGTAGAGTGTGTGTGTTGTCTCAATTTAATTTTGTTTATAGCGTTTCGTTCTAAAGCAACTTGCGGTCTAAGATTTACGCTTGTAAATAATTGTATGTGCCCCAATAGTTTTAACATGTCAGGGTCAGCAGAGTCAACAGAAGGCATGCATTCTCTCTAGTCCAGTACTACGTGTGTGTATGCGTGTTGCTACAAACGAAATAGGTCTTAACTTGACTACTCAAGTCTCCACCTTATGTTCGTACATACACGCTGCTCCCTATTACACAGCAAGTCGACCAGTTTTTATTAATTCATTAAATTAGCAGGGTATATGCTTGCTACACGTCCAGCGTAGTAATCATAACAGAGGCAACACTTACTGCTGGGAATGTATGGTGCACCAATCACAACTGCCGCAGTGC
This sequence comes from Medauroidea extradentata, assembly GCA_003012365.1. NCBI lineage: Eukaryota > Metazoa > Arthropoda > Insecta > Phasmatodea > Phasmatidae > Medauroidea > Medauroidea extradentata. The sequence continues at coordinate 33,382 of PNEQ01071196.1, forward strand.
TATGTCCATCTCAAGCACTTTACACTCGCCACCAGAAACGGCTTACCTAATATGTCTGTCAATCTTACAAAAAAACGAATGAGGAAGCGTGATAGTCTTACAATGGCACAAAGCTCTTGTAACGTGACATGTGTGGATATATACAAGGCCGGAACTTTCTAACAATACAATATACAGTATAAACCAATATCGGCCAGCTTGTGCAATTCTGAGACAACTGATTGTATTTACACCTCGAGGCAACAAATAACACGTCACTACATTTTTTTACGCTGCCAACATTACAATGTGGATATAAACTTTACCGTCACTACGCATAAGTAGTTTTCATTGCCAAAAACCGAAAATAAGTGACTAAATAAATACCATCAGTATGGCAGAAATAGAAACAAGAAAAACATTATGTTGACAGAAAATTACTAACATAAATTAGTTAGATGGTTCTAGCTCAAGCCGCTGGGTTATTGTGCTTATACTTGTCTTTGTTATTAGAATGTAGCTGTCCAGTATTGTCTATATCACTGCCTTAGCAGAATCTGAACACCTGTATGAAAACTTGATCCCTTTGTCACGGTCGTAGAAGAACAGGTCTGGACACTCGCCTGAAAAATTGACCCCCTTGTTGTTTGGCTGTAGTTCACTAAGTTCACGACAATGCTATATAGGTTTTTGGCGCTGCTGTTAGGGCTGTCGGCTCAAACTCCGCCCACTTCCTCCCCACTAAGATGAACAATTTATCGAAACGTATTTTTATCAATTTATGAAATGCTTCCTTCGTTCACAAATTTAAGAAAAGGCTCCAGCAATCTTTATTTACTTTATAAATTTAACAATGGGAAAAAGTGGATGGAGTTTAAGTCCGACCGCCCGAAAAACAGCGCCAAAAAGTACGACATTCTCGGTAACTTGACGAACTACAGCCAAACAACAAGGGGGTCAAGCAAAATACATTGGTAGATAGGTGAATGTCCGTTCTTCTACACCCGTGTCCCTTTGTTGACTGTTAGCTAACGATATTGCCGTAGGCGCGCTGCTTTGCAGTGGTTGGGGTTATTTCTACTACAGTTTGGAAATATCTATGTTAAAAGTTTAGCATATGAAAAATGTCTACCGTCTGAGTGCTGGTATCGGAAAGAGCTGTAAGCTGACCATCACAGTGCTTTCGTGAATTTCATGTAACGTTAAATTTTTATTTTGAAGGCCAAATAGGTTTATTTTGACTTTAATATTAAATGTTTTCTCTCGTCTCCAAGCCTAGACAAATATAAATTTTCTACAGTCTCGCATTATATTAGACTCCTTGCCGACGTCAGTGTAACTGACGGCAGACTTTTCTCTGCACCAAACTTTTAACATTTATCTTTCTAATCTGTTGTATAATTAACCTCAGCATAGTGATAATAGGGCTTCGTTGATGTTCACTTGTTTGGAAGCCATATTGCAGGAAATGCTAGTACTTGCAATTAATGCTTCGTTCGTCACTGGTTAACACCAAGAAAGAATAAATGTACGTAATGTCAAGAACGCTAAGTTTTTGAAACACTTTGTGTATGTATTTACCATAACTGGTATATTTCCAATGTTTATATTCAAAACTCCGACCACTGCAAAGCAATATCAAGGAAAATTAGTCAACAAGAGGGTTGGCAAATAGGCGAGTGCCCAGACCTGTTCTAGGACCGTGGTCTGCATAGTTCTGTGTTTGGTAGCGTCACAGCCTGGTTGTACGACATTGTTGTTGGCATTTACAAGTGACTGCACGCGAACTGCAGCTCTAGGTAGCCAGAGAGTGGAGGAGAAGTGGTGTGGGTGTTGACGTCAGAGGGGACAGCGTACCGCCCCTCCAGTGTGTTCATAGTACTGCGGGCTGCCTATATATACAGGCGTTCTGTCTGCGGCGGCTACAGTAAGTGGTACTCCTTGTAGACGGTATGGTGCTGCGATACTCTCGTGTGTCGGTGGTTCTGGTGGTGCTGCTGGCAGCCTCAGGTATGTCAACCCTTACATTACCTTGTCTATTCATTATGTACTCTCGTCTCTATAACTAAAGTACATCTCACAAATATTAGGCAAATTGCTGTTTGAAGAGCGGAACGTCGAGCAACATTTAAGATAAGATTTATTACCTAAACGGTGGAAGGGATGTCAGGTTCATTTTAGAACAAAATGTCGAGTGACATTTCAAAAACGTAAACCACACTTTTAAAGCAAGTGTTCTTAGAAACGTCAAATTTAACTAGAGATATATGATACGTAGTGAAACTTCGAATCTCATGTTTCTTCTATGCACGTGTGTCCACAACACAGTTGCCTTAGTTAAGTTTTATTTATAGCCAATTATTTACAATTTTAAACTCGTTTTACGCGTCCTACATATATCGACTTTATTTCTCCAACGAGAATATTAGGAGTTCTTTGCAGATATGTACCGAGTCATTTGACGCAGCACTATGACAGTTAACTAGTATTCTCGAGGTCTCTTGTTCGGATCCAGTCCACACATCCTGATTATTCGGACATACATGTCCAGGTGAATGTTGGTATGATTATATAATACAGACTATTGCCACTTCCCTGTTCCATACTTTCTTAGTCAGTCGTTACGTCTGTAATGCCCTCGTTGTCGACCAGATACCAGTCCTGGAGGTGAAGAATGTCGCCACAGAGTGTCTTGCATATAGAGGCTATGAGACATATGGCGAGCATACTAGAGTCGTCCTTATTGTCGGTGAGCTCTAGGCACTATCATGCTCCTTGTGTTCTCGTTGCACTACATACCATATTTTTATATTAATACTAGCTGACCGGCTGCGGTCTTGCCCGCGTGAAATTATGTAATGTAAACAGTAACTCTGGATAAAATATGTGATGAAGGCATTTAACAGCTAGCGTACTCAATAACAGTGAACTATAATTAACTGTCTTAGCTCAGTGTAAAGAACGCGCGCAATATGCTCGTATGATGCCACAGTAATTCCCATCCCAAAGTCTTGCACGGGATACGAACCCATAATCCCACCCCTCCCACACCACTTATATAATACCTCAGTGAATGCTTAAAGGCAGGCCGTGATAATTATTTTGTACGTACAGGCTACAGTTAAAAGAGGTTTTATTTATGAGTAGGTTGGCAAAGAAAAACGATTGTTGAATTATTTCTCCGTGATGATTCTCTTTTTTCGTGAGACTAACATTTTACTGCTTTTCACATCCTTAATTTTCGAATTTCATAAAATCCTGAATTTGATTTGCAGATATTTACATAAGCATCATTTTTATAAAAAAAAAATAATCTCGATATCTCAACGGTATAAGCGGTACAGATGATTATTTGAAATCACGTTATATTTTTTTAATCAGCTTTCAAGGACGAATTTCGAAAAATCCTGAAAATATTATTTTGATATTTACGCAAGAATTATATTAAAGCGAAAAACATTTAAATTTTTCTGCTGGTTTAGGAGCAAAGTGGGATTAATTATAAACACATTATATCTTTTTAAGTGCATTCAAGGACGAATTTCGAAAAATTCTAATAACACCTTTTAGATATTTACTACAGCATCATTTTAAAGAAAAAATCACCTCACTATCAGAAATGGTTTAAGAGAAATCACGGATTAATGAAAAACACATTTTACGGCTTTTCACCCCCTTAATTCTCGAAGTTCGCAAAGTATAAAAATTCTTTGAAAACACATTTCACCCCTTTTCACCCCCTTAATTATCGAATTTCGAAAAATCTATTCTTAGTAGGTGCCTACGGGGCAAGGGGAAACTTCCCTCAAAATTTTGTGGTTCTAGGTCCAGCGGTTTGGGCTGTGCGTTGAAGAGTGAATGAGTGAGTGTGTCAGGACACTTCATTTTATATATTAAGATTGCATTTTGTAGTCAATATTTCTTTACATGAATCAATTTGTGTTAGGAAATGTACACACGTCGAATATCGCTGCAGATATTAAACAGGTTGTTGCAGAACTGCATGTCAATATTTTGAACGAACAATACTCACTTCTAGAGGAACACAAAAAATAGTATGGACGTAGATCCTATAATGCACCGTCTCTAAATACAGTTAGTCCACAGTGCATAGTACATAGTGCATAGTGCTTGGGCTGCATCGTGTTAGAGTGTAATGATATTGCTGATATTATTGACGGCTACATAACCAGACGAGACGTATTTATTTGGACAGTAGACATTGTACTACGTAATATTACACAGTTAGGGCCTACATGTTCCATTCCACGCAATGCACTGTATCATGAGACATGTTGTACAGTAACTGTGTGTTTTCATATCTATGTTCATAAGACATTCTGTATTCCTCGACGTGTGAATATGCTACCCCCAAAATATTGACATGCAGCTTTGTGACACCCTGTATTTTTTAAAAAAATCAAAATTGATATATGTATATATATTGATACATAAACATATATTGAAATATAAACATATATCGATATATAAATATATATTAACGTTTTTCACATTCCCTGTTAAGTTACGTTCAATTGTAATGATTACTTTTAGAGCAACAAGGCCATAAGTGAATAATTATTTGAATTATATCCACAGATGAAGAACGTCTGTTAAGGTCCCTGCCTAACTAGCTTATAACCAGGCAGTTTACGTGAGGAATCCATATTAACATAATTATCACTTCTCAATAAATGTCTACGTATAAAAGAGAACACTGACTGACTGACATATCAAACTGCAGCCCAAATCACTTGATCTAGAAATGTGAAATTCTTTGTGTGGTTTCCCCTCAGGTCGTAGGCGAACACTAAGAAGGGATTTTTCGAAATCCGACTTCTAATGGGGATGAAAAGGGTTGACGTGTATTTACGAAGAAACGTCAATAGAATTCGTACCCCACGGCGTATCATCGGGATATTTACTTTAATGGGACGCATATAAAAATGCAAATTAACTAATTTTAGGATTCTTCGATGTTCGACATTTAAGGTGGTGAAAAGATCTCAAATGTATTTCCGATTAATTAACCATATCTGTCGAATCCTTTGGGATAGAGAGTTGGGTTTTACTCCATTATGTTGCTCATGTAAATAATCAAAAAGTAGTTTAAGAATTTTTTTTTTTTGAAAATTCGACCCTCAAGTAGTAAATCGGGGCAAAATATGTTGTTATGAAATGTCTATATCACTGGAACACAGTTGGCTACCGACGTGATTTTTGCTTCAGTTGGTTACGTATACAAATGACCATGACAGGACTACAAGACGTTTCGAAATTTCATAACTAAGGGGGTGAAAATACGTGAAAAGTTCAGATTATTCCTCCATATCTATCGAACCATTAGAGAAATCTAAGTGCCCTTTGCTTTAGATTGGTGATTATATAAATATACAAAATACCATTTAAATGTATTTTTCGCATTCGACCCCAAAGAGGTAAAAATAGGGTAAAATGTGTTTTCGATTCACAATCGATCTATATCGACCCCATTGAAACATATATATCAATATGATTTTCTGTTTAAGATTGAGGCTTACTCAAATTCCTGAAAATGTAAATTCACGGATTTTCAAAATTCGGGACCTTAGGAATTGAAAAGGGTAGAAAAGTGATGAAATTGGTTTTCAATTAATCGCCGATGAATCTTGAACCCGGCGGGAT